>JAJOOR010004518.1:0-36971 GCA_036250505.1 Solanum acaule
ACCATGATCAAGAATCTACTATGAATCGTGAAGAACTTATGTCTTTCATCTCCCTGATGGATTATTCCGTTTCACAAACATTTCCAATGGATCCAATGAAACAGCAACCAATGACAAATATTGATGGATTTGGCAACTACAATCTTGAAGTGCGGGGTGCACCTGGCTCATACTTAAGTAACAGCAGCATTCTTAACCTATATTTTCTAGATAGTGGAGATAGAGCTATTGTTGACGGAGTCCGGACTTATAACTGGATCAGGGAATCTCAACTAAGTTGGCTTCGTGGTCTTTCTAAAAGATTTCAGGTATTGTTATGACTGACATTAGAAGGAAACATATGAACTCTCTCTCTCTTTCTCCCTCTCTCCTTCCTATGCACGTGACTCGGTGCTTCCCTGTTAAGCATTCTATTACAAATCTTCCATTTATTAGAACTATCTTTTCTGTGTTTCCGTTACTTGTATCTGCTCTGACGAGTGGGTTTAGTCTATTCAGAGTTTATTAACATTTTGCAGGTCAATACAATCACAGGGACAATGGAAGCTTACTGACCAATCAGTGGAGATTCCTCCGCTCCCAGTGATGCATCCTGCACTAGCATTTTTCCACATCCCAATTCCAGAAATCCGTCAAGGTCCTAAAAATATTGTTGGCACGTACCGGGAATATGTGGCATGTTCATTAGTGAACTCTGGAGTCTTGAAGACCTTTATCTCTATGAGGGATGTTAAGGCTTTTTTTATAGGTCATGATCATAACAATGATTATTGTGGGAATCTAGAAGGTATATGGTTTTGCTATGGTGGAGGCTTTGGATATCATGGTTATGGTGTAGCTGGTTGGCCTAGAAGAGCAAGGGTAATACAGGCAGAACTTGGGAAGGGAAAGGAAGCTTGGATGGGTGTGGAGAAGATCAGGACGTGGAAACGACTCGATGATGGTGTACTGACCAAGTTTGATGAGCAAGTCTTGTGGGACATTCATTCATCAAGATGAAAGTATCAGGTACAGACTGTTCATTCTATATGGTTATATGACCTATGTTGCTCGGACTCTTAAAAAATGTCAACAGGTGCATGTCGGATTCTCCAAAAGTAGTGTAATTTTTGGAGAATCCGACATGGGTGCGGCATTGAAAGTGAAGAGTCCGCGCAACTATCCATATATTTTCTTTTCTTTTTATCTTAATTCCCTTGTTTATATAGCCTATTTGGTCAAATTTCTAAAATCAACTTATTTTAAAAAGTGTTTTTCTCAAAAAGTGTTTTTAGTGAGAAATAATTTTGTATTTGGCTAATTAGCTCGAAAGATAATTTTGAGCAGTAATTAGTGTTTGATCAAAGCTTTTTCAAAGGTGCTTGTAAGTGTATCAGCCCAACTTATTTCAGTCCAAATTACTCTCCCATTTAATAACACGGTCCATTTTGATCCCCCGAATCCATTCAGACACCCCTAGTTCAACTTAACTCGGGGTTCTCTACATGGAACATAGATATATAATGAAAAAACATAAAAACTTTAACGCATTAAATTCTGAACATATAAGTTTGAACTACGATAAGCTCAATGCTAAGAATCTTGAAGGTTGAAAAACTATTAAAGTTAAATCCTAGACTTGCCTCTATTTTGGGGGATAGGAAAAGTTGTCTAACAGAAAAGCCCAGTTATTTCACATTCAAAATATTACTCCCGTTGTTTCAAGATACTTGTCACAAATTTCTTTTTGAGAGTCAAATGATATGAACTTTGACCAGCAGTTTAAAATAAATTTTTTCATCATATTGATACGGGAATAATTGCAATTTATAGTACTTTGCCTATCATTTTTGAATATCTAAATTTTAATTATCAATTATCAAATTAATCTAATCTAATTTAGTTCTGAAAATTAGACAAATTGACTCTCGAGAGGTGAAATGTGACAAATGTTTTGGAACGGAGAGTATTAATTAGTTAGTTAAAAGAAAAGAAACCTTGACGAATTGGTTCACAAACCTGTTGAGACAACCTATATCTACCTATCTTGATTCATATGATGGTCATCCAGCAAACAGTTATTACCATTGAGTCGAATCTAGTCATACATAATTTGTTGGCTTGTTGTATGGCGGAAGTCACTAGCTAACAATCTTAGCTAGAGTTGTCTTTCTTATTAAACTTCTTGTGTTTGGAACGTAAGCAAAAAATATTGCCCTAATAGCATTTGTATATTATAATCTAGACAAGATACTATGGAAGGTGGGGTGGGGTGGTTGGGATGGGGGCCACAAGGCTGCGGGTAAAGATGAGACGTGTAATTCTCTCCATCCCCTATGTAATTCAGTTCGCTTGAAATCACATGAATCTCGGCTTCATTCTTAAAACCATTATGGTTTCAATCAAATTAACATTTTTTTTCTAGAGAAACTAATGTGATTCGATGTTTTTCACACCATTCATTCTTGATGGTTACTGATTAATGAGTATGAGTATGTTGTGGTTGTTTCTTTTCATGGCTGTATCTCGAATTAGATTTTTTCGCGATGCTTCCTCATTTTCTCCATTGCTTGAAGGGATTTACGAAGCACTTACCTCCCTCTATTGTTTTCATTTGCAGGATACACTCAATATATTCGATATGGTCGATGTACACTATTTGCAGTTTTATGAGCTGTTTCATGATTTGGTTGATGTTTCCACTTAAAACTATTGCAGTTTGAGGGTGATTTGTTTCACTTCAGTGAAGAGTGTGTGTTGTAAATTTGTAATGTTCAAACCTTGCAAGAGTAGGCTAGAAATTTGTAATATCATAGTAGTTGTTAACAAATAATTAGCACCAATTATGTACCACGCCTTAGGTTAAGTTGTACTGTCACCACGAATGCATTTCACGCGTTAAATACTTTTAGCTGGTTGTAAAAAAATGTTCCAAATAATCCAAATTCAAAAGGGTAAAGGCATACAATAGGTATAAACTTGAGTTGAGGTATCTAAATGAATAACGCGGACAATTTTATAGAGTTGTCGATGACTTAAGCCTATATTTTACGTTTAAAAAGAGGTGTTCAAATGATGAGTAGTGGTATTCAGGCTTCAAAGTTTGCGTTAAACTATTCGAAATAAGAAAATATATTATATCCCCTCATATAATTTTTGACACAAAAATACACTTAGCTAGGTGGCTCAAAATATCAAAAACTCATGGGAAGGTAGATAATTATCCCCTAAATTAGTGAAATTGGGTTGTTTGCCCTATATAATAACGCCGTCTTGGCCATTTTCACCAAAAAGGAGAGAACAAATTTAGACAAAATTGTATTTAATGTTCAATAACTTACTAATAGTACTTGCCTATTGGTAAATAGATAAATGGAGATACCAAATAGAATAATTACAAATTCAACTGTTGAGATTTCATTTTGCTTAAGGTATACATTACAACAAAATCACAAAGGTCGTATATGATATAAGAGAATATAGAAAATATTTTATCTTGGATTATTTTTTTCTATATCATTTTCAAAGTTTAGTAATAATACAATATGGAGGATATGATGGGGATATAATTAATGGTTTTATGACGTTTTTGAATGCTAATTATTGATAATAATATATAAGATTAAAACAATTGAGATAAAGTGAGAATATTATTACCGTTCAAGGGAAAAATAAATACATGTGAGATATCACATGTATAACATTTGAAACACGTTTTTCTGGTCACTTGTACATAAAATTTCAGCACTGCTTTCATATCGTTTATGAAAATAATTATTACTATTTAAGAATACAAAATAATGTGATATCTCATGTGTATAATGTTCGTAACATAAATTTCAAGAGAATCATTTATAATATAAGACGAACATTCATAAGTGAGATTCCATTAGTGGAAATTAGTAAAACAAACAGGTAGAGATAGTATCTCAGAGGAAAAATAAAAACGGGAAAAACAATGATAGCAAGAGTTAGAAAATGTATTATGTTAAAAAAGGAGAGGCATGAAAAAGATGTATTGCATCCACGTAAAAAGGGAAATACAGAAGAACAAAGATGACATACATTAAAATTTAAAAATAGATGAATATAAATTCATGTGAGATTCATTTGTGTATAATGTTCAAATCATGTTCTTTGAGTGCATCATTTAGGATGAAAACATGATTTCATAAAAGATATCTCTTTAATTGAGATTTTCTGTATATTAGCACAAGCAAATCAAAAAATTGAAATGATCGGAAATCCAAGTAGTACTAGAGTATAGGGGAGAAGTAATTGGATAGGACATGGCATAGTTGTGACCTACCGAGGACATAACTTTAGATAAGAAAGTGTGGAGGACGTGAATTAAGATAGACGGCTAGTAGGTAGGAGTGCATCTTGGTGTCCTTATTCGTAGTTTGTGTTTGGATTGACTTATTATAAGAAGCTTTTGGCTTTTCAGCTTTTTTTTTATTTTTAGAATTGTTTGGGAAAGACATAAAATGTTTTCAAGTATATGGATTTTAGCTTATAAGCTACTTAAAAGAAGTCGCTCCAAACAATCCCTTAATAGTGTTGTGCTTGTAGTTTCTTATTCTTTGATTTTGTTGATATATGTTGTTTCGTGTAATTCAATTGTATTATTATTCTACTACTATATGTTGTTTTGTTACTACCTGTTGTCGATCTTCTGTACTTCCATTATGCCTTTTTCTAACTTAAGCCGAAGGAATATCAGAAACAGTTTTCTTTACCTCACCTCTGACTCTGAGTGAGGTAGAGAGGTATGCATACATTCTACCCTCCCCAGATTTCACTCTGTGAAATACAGATCTTCCTTTCTTGCAAAGACAGCAGCGAAAATAAGCACTTCAACAACGAGATAACCATTTATTTCGGCAGACTGCAGATGGAAGAAGATTATCTGTGCAGGATGCTAAGGCACCCAGTTAAACTCTGCAATCAACAATACCTTAAGCAACATGAATCTGTTTCATAACCATCACTATTTGCAGTCCTGTCCATTAAAAACAAAACAATCACACCACTTTCTTTTCAGTTCAGATCTTCAGAATCAAATATTCATAGATAGAATAAAGTTAGTTAACAGTGAGACGTCAATTTGTATCACATGTGAAGTAAAGGATAATATGACATTAGTCTTCCAACATCATTTCAAATGTAATGGTTCAACTACAGGAATTGACAAGATAACTCCACAAAATGATTAGATTTATTGTTTTGCTCAAAGTTAACTAATTTACTCTAAGCAAAGGGTGAAACACTATGGTTGACGAAGCAAACCATAAACAGCACCTGAAAACATTATACACCGCCTACATATCGACTTCCCAAGGAAAACAAGCCATCAGTGTAGAGTACAGACCACCTCCATTGTCGTGAAGTTAGATTATCTATTTTCTTAAAGCACTTCTTCTCCACATCATACCACTCAAGACTTTCAAATTTAACATCCATAAGAATCTTCCCTTCCTTATAATCCAGAGGAGTGATAAAATCGAAGCCAAAGTCAAACATGCTCAGATCAATAATGTACTCCTTAGCCCATATATGATTCTTTGAATCTTTTAACACCCAATTATCCATGGAAGATACGTCCTCGGGTGAATCAACCAAACACAACAACCCCTTCAATTCCACCAAAAAAGGAACTCCAGCAGGATCAAAACGACCTTCTGGTAACACCACTGTACTAAACTCCTCTTTCCCCAAATCGAACGACACAATTGCATCAATCTTTGTGTTATCATACTTGTCATTGTATCCAATCCAATAACAACTATTTTCAATCAAAATTCCCCACAAACGAAGATAACACGGGCATTTCGAACTAACAACCCACCAATAACAATCTTTCAAACAACAACCATCAGTCCACCTCAAAAGCCAACACCCAATTTCATAATTAATACAACGAGCATTGACCAAAACATACTCATTCCTCTCCTTTATATACCCAAAAGCACTACCATCTTTAACATCACAAAAATGAGATTTAGGTAATTTAACTAATTCTTGAGTACTTGGGTTACATACATAAAACCCTTGGGTACTAACAAAGCAAATCAACTCCGATTTAGATGGTATCATATTGACATAACCATCCAAAGTAAATGTGAAGTCAAAGTTATGATTTCCTTCAAAATCAATTGATGACAGAGTTAGTTTAGTAGTAGAGGTACCGTAGATTATGCAACGATGGTAGGATTTTTCTTGGAGCAATAGCAAGTTGGGTTTCTGAGATGAATTTTTTCTGTGTAGGGATTTGAAAAATGGGTCATCAATTATGATTCTCCATTGTTTGCAAACGGACCTTAATATGCACAATGACTTTGTGGGTAGCCTCGAGAAGATGTCCATGATAACATCCTTTGACAGTGTTGTCCTCTCTGCTTTGGAGGATGGTGAAGCGGCTCTTGATTTTGAGGATTTTAAGGTTTTCTTCTTCTTCATCATCTTCTTCTTTCTTCTTCTTCTTCTCTGGTATTTTGGGGATGGAGGGAAAAGAGTGAGGCAAAAAGTGTTCTATGTTGTATTTTGGTCGTGTAATTTTTTTATTTTTTTTTAAAAAGCCCTCCAAAATGTGTTCGGTAACTTACACAAATCCAACTAATTTAATACTATGACCCTTAACTTGGCTTCAATGGATAATTATGCCCTTTAACTTTGAGTGTGCACTAATAGACACTTAAACTTATATAAAATTAAACAAGTAGACACACGTGTCCTACATGGCATAATACATGTAGGACACTACGTAGGATACAAATTTTTCATGTAGGGTGTCATATAGGATGAATGTATCTATTTGTTCAATTTTATACAAATTTAAGTGTCTACTTGTGCACACCCAAAGTTAAAGGTCATAGTTGTCCGTTGACGCCAAGTTAAGGAGCATGTTTATGTATTATGCCTATAAAGTATTGTGAAACTTGTCAAAATTTGGACTTCAAACACATGTATTTGGCACATTCAGACATATGTATCTCGAATACATGAAGTCAAAATTAAGTGTAATTTGCATGTATCTGATCTCTCGTTCGTTACTCTCTTCTCTTGCTCGCCACTTTCCTCTTTCCATTTATCTATTGTGATTCACATAGATACATAGACTATCTCGCTAGCCTCACTCCTATCTCACTAGTCTCTCGATCTCTATTTTAGTGTATCTTGTATCAAAAATACACGTATCTAGTTGTATCTGACTTGAAATCTAGTGTGAATTATTAACTAGTGAGATAAAAAGTAATTATTTCAAAGTACTAGGAGAATTAGTAATTATTTTATCTAAGCTAGTTAGCTTTTTTTTATTGTTGGGTTATCGATTAACCCGTTAAGAAAAAACCTTAAATCGGTAAGAATCGATAACCCAATAGTAAATCAATAAATTATATTTATACCATTCATATATAAAGCCCTTGACTTAGGATTTAGTTTCATATTTTTGTTCTTGGTAATCTCAAATTTTCGATTATTCTACAATGTGTTAGTGTTGTTTTTGAGCAAGATACAATATATCAACTCATATGCATGATTTATTTGGTTTGTCACCATGTTTCTAAGTGATTTTCAATCATTTTTTTGTCAAATCTTAAAGGTTAAACCGATAACAATCAATAACCAATAAACTGATAAGTCAATATTTTAATGGTTCTTAACAATTTAACATATCTATAAATCGATAACCGATAAGTCAAATCGATAAACCTAACCAAGCCAACCAATACGTAGCCCTAACGGAGAAAGAGTAGTTTTCATTATTATTTTTTTCCCTCTTCGTGCTTTCCCTTCTCATCCACTCTTTTCTTGCATTTTAGATATTAACTAATAAGTCAACAGATTGAACAATATTATGTTTAGTACCAAACACATAACATCTGGAAGTTGGAGTATGTATTACATTATTAAACAACAGGATGTCTAATTTAATTACAATATGAAATAACTAACTTAAATTAGATTAAAACAAACAAAAGAGAAAGAAATGAAACAAAACAACTTTCAACATCTATGCAAAACGGTGCAAGAATTACTTAAACAATAGGCAATAGGTTGCAAAGCTAACCTAGTGACCATCTAAAAAAACATGCGAAAAAAAACAATAATTTTTTTGAAGGAACAATGGCATTCAAATTTACGTATCAAATATTTCCTAATTTGATTTCTAGGTTTACTTGTTACTTTTGAAAAAATCAAGGAAGTACAATTTTTTTCTTTCTATTATATCCTCAATTTATTTACATTAAGTTAATGTCATTGAAAAATATAGACTTTCTTGAAAACCTTCGATGACCAATTTATCTGTCAAGTATTAAGACAATGTTTGGAGATTCACATAACCCCTTAACTTACCCCAAAAGAACATTATAATTAAGTTTTTATGAAATTCTTTTGAACAATTCTTATACTCTAAGAAATGAATAAAAATTCAAAATGCACTTGAAGTTTCAACAAATATCAAAGTAGAAGACTCACTTACATTAGTTGAAGATTTAAAAATTATTAAAGTAAAAAATTTAAAAAGAAAAGATGAAGATCGAATAGAATTAGTCGAACTAAAGAAAAATGGACCTAGTTTAGATAAATACAAGAACTTCTAGCAGAGTACAAATGGAAGATAAACTAAATAACATAAAAAGACCAATACAGATTCCACTTGATGAAGTAGATAGAAGTTGATGAGGAGAAACTGTCATCTCACGCTTCAAACAACCTGAAACCAACTTACATCAACAAAAGGTGTAGCAAGAATAGTATCAATACACCATGCGTATTGGGTAGATATCATAGGTCAACTTGAATGAGTTCTAAGTAAAACATCACAAAATCAAAATCAATAGAAACAACAATTAACATAAGCAGATAACTATATTACATCTACTTTCCACTTAAACACACATTACTCTTAATCCACACTACTCAATCTCACGTCTTATTAATAGCTACCTTATCAAGTTAATCTTCGTAAATCAGTCCTACTCATTGTCAAACCTTCCTTACAATCATTACAAAAATAGTATCTCTGATCATCATACAGAATAATCCCACATTTAAGCCCTAACTGAGAACACAAACAATAATCATACATGGGGCCAATCCCCTCCAATATCCCAGGTATAACATCCATGATTAGGAGATAATAAGCAAGTATTTATATAACCAAACACATCTTCCTAACATCCTTCAGGTATCCTACATAGGCAATCATACGCAATTCCGAAGTTCATAATAATACAATAGTAAACGTCTATACATACCTGCTAACCTGTCAAATTTATCAACATTTATCAACAAATCATCCACGATGGTAAAACAACTAATCACTTACAGAAAAACTGATAAACCATGGAAATCATATTCATCCTGACCTCGCAGTTGTGTAATCATTGCATCTTCGTCGCAAAATCAAAGGTTTTGAGGAAAAGTCCAAAAAACTCGTTTCTGTTTGCTGAGTCGCTGACTTCGCTGTGACGCTATCCAGTCGTCTTCGTCAGCCATCCCCAATCTCCGTCACAGTCATGGCAACGGCAACAGTGGTTGTTTTGTTCCTGTAGAAAAAGATGTATTTATTAATATTTCTAGATGCTATTGTAAAAACATATCAAGAGAGGAAACTGCGTTGAGTACGATTGTGACAATGTAATTATGTTTTGCTTTCATTAGTAAAATTCATCTTGTTGATTTTATTTTTTTTGTGCTTACTACTTTGTATTTTGACGCCACTCAATGTAAATCCTGGTTCCGTCACTGGTAGAGAGGTCTGCATACATTCTACCCTCCCAGATCTTACTCTATGAAAATACACTGGGTATGTTGTTGTTAGATATTTGATTAACTAGCATGATGAATGCAGCCAAAACCAGATCATGAAATAGTTTCCAAGATTTTTGTCCCAAATCATTTCTTTCAGCAGACTGCAGATAGAAGAAGATTATTTGTGCAGGATGCTAAGGCGCCCAGTTAAACTCTGCAGTCTACAATACCTTAAGCAGCATGAATCTGTTTCATAACATCACTAATAGCAATTTAAGATACCTAAGTAACACATCTGTTTCATAACCATCGCTATTTGCAGTCCTGTCCATTAAGCACAAAAAAATCACACCAGTTTCTTTTCAGAATCAAATATTCATAAGACTAGAATAAAGTTAGTTAACACTGAGATGTCAATTTATATATCACATGTCAAGTAAATGATAATATGACATTAGCTTCTGATATGAAGGCCAATAAGCATTATTTCCTTAGAAAGAAAAAAACTAAACATGGAAAGAATAATGTTAATATTCATGCTATTAATAATAATAAACAGGATAAATTTTCTTAGTCAACGTTTAACTAGGATCACCTCATCATCATGAAATAATTTCTACATTACACAATAAGAATAATGATCATGAAACAATTTTATCATGGAAGTACCTCCAACATCATTCCAAATGTAATCGTTCAACTACAGACATGGACATGCATCCCAAACACCACAAGATAACTCCACAAAATGATAGATCATTGTTTGCTCAGAGTTAACAATGTTTAACTGGTTTAATCGCAAAGTGTGAAGCACTACGGCTGACGAAGCAAACCTTAAACAGCACCTGAAAACATTATAAGTTGCCTAGATATCGACTTCCCAAGGAAATCAAGCCATCGGTGTAAAGTACAGGCCATTTCCATTGTCCTGACGTTAGATTGTCTTATCTCTTGAAGCACATCTCCTCCACATTATACCACTCAAGACTTCCAAATTTAGCATCCATAAGAATTTTCCCTTCCCTGTAATCCAGAGGAGTGATAAAATCTAAGCCGAGGTAAAACATTCTCAGATCAATACTGTACTCCTTAGCCCATATATAACTTCGAATCTTTCAACACCCAAATATCCATGGAAGATTCGTCCTCAGGTGAATCAACCAAACACAACATCCCTTCAATTCCACCAAAAAACAAAACTCCGGCAGGATCAGAACAACCTTGTGGTAGCACCACTGTACTAAACTCATCTTTCCCCAAATTGAACAACATAATGTCACCAATCTTTGTGTTATCATACTTGTCCTTGTATCCAACCCAATAACAACTATTTTCAATCAAAACTCCCCACAAACGAAGATAATAAGGGCATTTTTGAACTAACAACCCACCAATAACAATCTTTCAAACAACAACCATCAGTCTACCTCAAACCTCACACCCAATTTCACAATTTTTACAACAGGCATTGACCAAAACATACTCATTCCTCTCCTTTATATACCCAAAAGCACAACCATCTTTAACATCACAAAAACTAGGATTAGGTAACTTAACCAATTCTTGAGTACTAGGGTTACATACATAAAACCCTTGGGTACCAACAAAGTAAGTCAACTCCCATTTAGATGGCAAGACATAACCATCTAAAGTAAATGTGAAGTCAAAATTGTGATTCCCATCAAAATCAATTGATGATAGAGTTAGTCTAGTAGTAGAGGTACCGTAGATTATGCAATGCTGGTAAGTTTTTTCTTGGAGCAAAAGTAAGTTGGGTTTTTTAGATGAATTTGTTCTGTGAAGAGATTTGAAAAATGGGTCATCGATAATGCTTCCCACTGTATAAGTTACTAAAAGAAACTTATACAGAACAACAATCAATGACAACATGAAATAACTTATTAAATTAGATTAAAACAGACAAAAGGAGGAAAAAGTAATGAACCAAAAATTCATGTCTAACACTCAACTGGAAAGAGAGCTTTCTTTTCTTTAGCTATTTGCGTAGTAATAAGGTATCAACAAAAATAATTGCTCAAACTGGTAACATAAAGGCACATAACATCGATCGTTATTCGTTACACAGCTAAAAAACTTCCAATTCAAAAACCCATGTGAACTATTAAGCATATCTCTACCGTTCTGCAATTACACTAACACAACCACTTATCAATATCTAGTTTCTGAATACGTGCAAACTATTAAGCATATCTCTACCATTCTGCAACTACACAACCACTTATCAATATCTAGTTTCTGGATACGTGTTTTGCACATATATAGCCATGTTAAACAATACACTATAAAGTTGTGATAAGTGTATATTCAAAATAATGGACTACTGTCTAGTTGCTTTATTATCAACTCTTGTTCTTAATATTGATATCCCTCTTGAAAGTAAGCTATACAGCTGTCTATGAAGCAAATATATAAAATTAAAACTCCATACATATTACATTTTTTCCCTAAATGATATAAGAGAATCAAATGGTTTGACGATGATTAAGTATAAATTTATTGACAAGATCACCAGAACAAAGTGAAAACAAAACAACTTTCAATATCTATGCAAAACGGTGCAAAAATTACTTAAAACTATAGGTCGCAAAGCTAACCTTGTGACCATCCAAAAAATTGAGAAAAAAAACAATAATTGTTTTGAAGGAACAATGCAGATGTTTTATCTCTAACAGAAATAGATTGTTTCATGCATACTACCTCCGTTTGGATTTTACTTGTCCAATATTTTATAATTTGATTTATACTTTTACTTGTTATTTTTGAAAAATCAAGCAAGTACATTTTCTTTTTTTCTATTACACCCTCAATTTATTTACATTTTAAGTTAATGTCATTGAAAAATGTAGAACTTCTTGAAAAGCTTCAATGACCAATTCATTGTAGAGCAATAAGGCAATGTTTAGAGATTGGCATAACCCCTTAACTTACCCAAAGGAACATTTTGATTAAGTTTTTATGATACGAAGTGTAACGACCCCTTTCGGTCGTTATGGGGAGGCCAAGGGTGAAAGAATTGGGCCAGAAAACTTTTTGAATAGTGACTTAAAAACTCTAAGTTGTGCCAGTCTCAAACAAAATCTGACTAAGGTGAGGTCTAGGGCAATCCGCAAATGGATTTAGTGGCATGTCTAAGCTTGGATTGTGTTTCCTAGTAGCTAAGACATTAAGGAATCCATAGGGCTTTTTGGAATCGAATTCGGGTGAATAAAACTCCCGAAATTGGACTTGACGTGGAGAAGTTTGTTTAGAGCGTCAAGATTCGAAGGTGTGTTGCGAAATGGGGGTTTGGGGAAAGATTTACAAGTTTCTACCTCCGTGCAAGCCACTATAGCGGGTGTAACACCACTATAGAGGGATGAATTAATTCCCGCTATAGCGGGTGGACCACTATGGCGATGCCACTATAGCTAGTCGGGCAGCTATGGTGGGGTTAGTCAGAGTTTTGTGCAGAAAAGTATTAAAAACCTCTTATTTTCTGCAACTTCGTTCTTGGAACTAGAAAGGGCGAATTAGGGCAGTTTCCTTCAGTTTTCCACCAATTTCTTCGATAAAGGTAAGTTAATTACTTTCCCCAACTTGTATTTTGATTCTTAGTACTTAGAATCTACGTTGTTAACTTTGGGGAAAAGGCTTTAACTTCAATTAATGGTGGAAGGAACCCTTGTTGGGTAAAATGATCATGGGAATGGCCTTTGGTTAGGATTTTGTTATAATCTGAGTATTATTAGGTTATCTTTGATTGATTATTGTATTTGTTATTATTGTTAGACCAAGAACAAGTTGGAGTTCATAACAAAGGGAAAGCTCTAGCTCTTTAGAATTTTTGGGGCTTGATTCGAGGTAGGTAATGGTTGTTGTTTTCATATATGTTATATGTGCTTGTTAATTGCGTTGTTAGTAATGCATGCATGATATATGATTAGGGAAGTTGCAATGACATAATGTGAAATGTAAGATATTATCAATTGCATGCAATGAATGTGTACATGAATGTACATGTGTGATTGTGATTCATTGTGGTTGTGATTGTGCTATGTGTTGATGATTGGGATCGAATACCACGTCGATACACTAACATATGGAACGGGTACCACGCCGGTACAATAGGAACGAATACCACACCGGTACACTAACTTGGGACCGGGTACCACACCGGTACATTGACAATTTGTATGAGTGGGTTCCATGAGAGAACCGAACTAGCTTGTTGTGTTGTGATGATTCATGTTGCTATGCATATCACTTCCGGATTATGTTGTACTTGTGTTGTAATTGTGTATCATGTGCTTATTGAGTTATGGTTGTCTGCCCATATTTCGTATATTTAAACTAGCCGATCCTATCAGTATATTGTGGTTGTGTACTAATACTGCACTTGCACTTTCTTTGTTAAGTACAGGGCATCTTTAGGCAGCTGCTTCGCAACCTCAACTATGAAACCTCCGCTATCTGAATTCAAGGGTGATTCACTTCCTCCGGGCTGCTACAGATTCCTTTATACCTTCTTAGTCCATTATTCGGACTCAAGCAATCTAGACTTATGTTTTCCTTCTTATTTGTGGGGTGGGGTTGCATCGTCTATCCTAGACTATTAGATGTTTTGGTAAAAACATAAATCAAAATGCTCCTTTGGGGTAAGTTAAGGGGTTATGTCAATCTCTAAATATTGCTTGGTACTTTACAGATGAACAAGTCATTGAAGATTTTCAAAAAGTTTTATGTTTTTTAGAGACATTAACTCATTGCAAATAAATTGAAGGTATAATAGGAAGAAAAAAACTATACTTCCTTGATTTGTCAAGATAGGATTTTTCTCTATTATCAAAGAGTAAGAAAGAAAATTGTATACTTGCAACAAAATTGCCAGTTAGCTTTAATGTTCACATTATTAATAACACTAACATGGTTATAACTTCACAATATTTATTATGAAATATTTTTATGTTTTTCCACATTGAAGTTGGTGTTTACTAAGCTTTCCTTTTAAATTTTATTAATTGATCTAATTCTACTTTATTATCCAATCAATAGAATGAAAACCGATAAACTATTGCTTTTTCAGTTAATTCATTGGAGTACTACATAGAATTGATTTGAATTATTAAATAGCCATTAAAGAGGACATGCAAGAAACTCGACAACCTTATCATAATTATATGAATAACATTCACCATTTTGTATACATGCTATGAATCTGTTCTTGCTTTACTTACCTTATTTATATATTGTATTGTATAATGATGATATAAATATATTTCTTGATTAAAGAGAAATTTTTGTTTTATGTTAAAGGGGTTGGTAATTCAGCTTCTGATAAATATATGATTTTCTGGTAAATATTGCTAAAAGGGAAAGGAAAGCAAATCCAGATTCCACACTTCTGAAAAGTTTGCATACTAGCTTACAACGAAAATAATAAAGCCAAGCCAAGTTTATGGGATAGGGTATCATTTCAACAGAAACAAAAAAAAAACAGAATCTTAGGTCAGTGTGACTTAAAATGAAGCATTCATTTGATGGATAAATTTTACTAAAGAGGATTGTGAATGCTCACCAAGCTTAGAGACATATACTGTGGACATTTGAGGAACCAGATTCATCGTACTCGCCATCTGTCATGCACATATGCATGGGACATCGATATTGGTGCTGAATCCATTGAGCTTAAAGGAGTAACAAGAAGATGTTCATAGTTAGAACTTAGAACCAATTATTTGAGACTTAAAGGCTGATTTAATTGATCAGTCAAACAAAGCAAAGTGAGACCAACTTTTTTCCAGAAACTGCAGGAAGCAGAATTGATCTTCCTATCCAGTTGTAGTACTTGGTGAAGCGGTGAACCTCAATCTTCGAGCTGCTTGGAGCAAAAGCAGTGACTTCCTTGCTCATAGACATTCTGTTTATGCCATGAAACACAGTTGAGCCACCATTGAGCAATGTAACCTCTCAGCACCAATACTAATGATTTGTCCATCAGGAAGCTCATACCGTTCACAAGTGATGATCTACTTTTTGCCTTCTCAATCTCACAATCCAGTGCAACAAAAGCAATTGTTTCCTTCATACGACATGCCAAATATCAACGAAATAGTTAAATGCATAACCTTTCTCCAAGAGAATCTTCCTGTAAGATCATGCTCTGCAAGATGTAACCTTGAGATAGCATGGGGAAGTGCATGGGCCTCATAGATAGGGACAGTATGGCTCACACCATAGCCGGAAACAAGCACAATGCCTTGCTGAAAAAAACAAATGAAATTAATTAGTGACAGATTAAAATAGTAGAGAACCAGAATATGATGGTATTTCATCTTCTGCTTACCATAAGCATACAAAGAACAACAGCCTGGATTGCGGGATACAAGGCTGGAATATTGAATGTATCAAACTTGATTTACATTATTTTCTCTCAATTCGCCTCATGGTTAAGTAGTGCCTCAGTCAGAAGAATGGGATGCTCCTTGGGAGAACAGTTCTTTTTTTTTTTTTGAAACTGGTAAGTTACTCCTTGGGAGAACAGTCATCAGCCTTAATATTTCAAATGGAACAAAATGATAAAAGAACATAAAGAATAGTACAAATCCAAATCTCATGCAAAGAAAATGTTGTTGATCAAACATTCAAAACTGATCGTTGTGTGACAAGAATGTTACAAAACACGACAAGATTAAAAAAATCAATTTCCATTAAGCAGAATCAGAACTACAACCCAACATAATACATAAAACCAAATTTGCAGCAGGGACCTGGTTCTTTCATTAGAAATCTCTAGTATAAGCAACCAAAAACCAGGTCCTTCTCCATCATAATCATCAATGTTTTCAGTATCAAACCACTAAGTCAGTTATCTTCCTCCTTTTGACGTTATCGAAAAGCAAAAGCGTTTAATCATGTGAGGAATGACAAACTTATACCACATGGCCACTAGGTATATGATCGCAACGTAATTGTAAAAACGAAATCCAATGATATTAAAGACATCATATTAAGCCAAAGGAAATCTTATGAATGCATCCAACTAAAAAATAGTAACATTAATCTGCTTATAACTGCCACTTACTATAAACCAGACAAGAAACTAGATAAACATCTCAAATGGGGTCTTAGAAAGAATAGGACTTGGCCACACATAACGAAGGAGTAGGAACTAAGGACCGGGTTCTTTGTTGGAGGAGGTAGGAGAGGAAATGTGGGCTAGGATTTTATTATTTCTTGCAGCTGCAGCCTTTTGTGATGCGCCAAAATCTCACCTTTTGAACCTCTGCTTTCAACACTACATTTTCAGCCTCTACCTTTGCCTTTTCAGCCTTTGCCTCTTCAAGTTCATTGATCAACTGTGTGATCAAGCTATTACTCTTAGAACCAAGTGCCTTAGGCAGGAGGTCACACTCTGCAAGTGTAGACCTACTGATCATGTCCTTCTTTCCTCCCATTTTCCCTAAATTTAGGGGAACTTTAAAGTGGGTGAATACCCTGGTCAACCAGAACCCATAGGGCAAAGCATGTGATCCTTCTGCTGCCCTAGTCATATGCTTCACCATTAGAGAAGGCAGATTCACTAGCATCCCTTGATCTATTACATCCATGACTAGCATGTCCAAGCAATTTGCTTCATTCCTTCTTTCACATCTGGGCAAGATGCACTTGTTTACCAGCTCAAACAAGAGCTTATGAGCAGGAGTCATTTCTCCTTTGAACACTTTCCTGGGTTCACCAGCATCTCTTCCTTGGCTAAACTTGGCAGTTAGGTACACCCTGCTTTTCTCAGGTCCATATTCAATCCATTCCCTCTTCACATATTCACCGCACCCAACAGTGGGTACTCCCAGTATGTCTCCCAAGTCCTTGTCAGTAAATGAAATTTTTACTCCCTTTACTGTGGTCTCAACTGTGTCTCCCTTAACCAATTTAAACCTCTTGTAGAATTGACAAACTTCATCCTCATGAACCACTGGGTGAGAGTCAAGGAGCAAATGGGACCAGCCTTGACAGTCCACTTTTTCCTTGAGCTCTTTTAGCCCTGGCTCCTCTGCTACTGTAGGGTCAATCACCCTTCCCTTCAGGACTTTCTCCACCTTTTGTACCTTGATAGCTCTTTTTTTTTTTTGAAACTGGTAAATGTGTATTCCTCAGCATTAAGGACATGCTGGACACCATCAAAAAGTGTTAGATAAAAAAAAACAGCAACTAGAAACTAGCTCTTCTCTTCACTCTCTTGAAACTAGGTCCCTCAGCAGAAGGACGTGCTTCTTTTGTCCCTTTTGAGGACCTTTCCCTTTTGTCAAATTCCTCAGCAAGGGGAAGCCTTCTTTTTCATCCTTCCCACCGGAGATTTTTCTTCGACCTCCTTCTCTGCTTCCTCCTTTTCACCTTCACTTACTTCGATTGTCGCAATATCTGATTCATCAGGTTTGAACACAGACCTTATCTTTCCCTTCTTTTTGCTCTTCTCAAGAGCTTCATTAAATATAGGCTTACCTTTGCTTCTAGTTCTCTTAGCCTCAGATGCAGTAGGTGTTGTTTGAACACTCTTCTTAGATTTATGTTTTTTCTCTGCCCCTTTTGTTGTTCCCCTTGTGATCATGGCTATCTTAGCACTTCATGCCAGCAAGAGCAACCTGCAAAAGTTGAAAGCAAGTTGGATCCATAAGAAATCATATGAATGGTGATATGCTAGTAGAAAGGCAGTTCTAGTGTACTTCTAGTCCTATTATTCTAGCACTAAGATTTATTATCTCATTGACCACTAAGAATTCACTGGTTTGCCAATGCATTGTCCCTACATGTATCATTCTACTCATTCTTTGACCTTGCTTCAAGAACATGCCAAAGTCCAAACTTCAATTGTAAGGCAGAAGTTGTTCTAGCAAAAATGTGCTATGTATAATGAATGATAAAACTTCTCCCTCTGATCTATAAGTTGTTTAGAATTTTCAGTTTCTTTGGTAATTAGTACCTGTTCTAACCTTCTTTTAACTTGTTCCTTCGACATTCAACTTGTTCTTCTTAGATTAGTTTTCCTGAAAGTCCGTGATGTCGATTGAATTGTTTCTAGTCTTGTCAATGGTGTGTTTTATATTAAAATCAGATACTCTTTATGTTGCTTTGGTACATGATTGGACATGGATCTCACTAGGAAGAGGAAAGTGAAATGTATTTGGGTGAGAAGATTTTTTTTTTTTTTTTGATAAGGTAGGTTAGACCGGCTATGTTTGGAGCAGAGTGTTGGACAGTCAAAAACTCCACGTTCAGAAGATGAAAGCTAAGATGGATGAGTGGGTATACTAGAAGAGATAAGATTAGGAATGAAGATATCTGAGACAAGGTAGAAGTGGCATCGATAGAAGACAAGATGTGAGAAAAGAGACTCAAATGGTTTGGGCATGTGTAGAGAAGATGCACGGATGCCCCAATGAAAGGTGAAAGGCGTGAGAGGTTGACTATGGATGGTCTCAGAAAAGTAGAGGTAAACCGAAGAAGTATTGGGGAGAGTTAGACTTGACATGTTGCAACTTCAGCTTATTAAGCATATGACGCTAGATGGGAGGTTATGGAGGTCACATATTAGGGTAGGAAGTTTGTTAGATAGTTGAGCATTGTCTCACTTATTCTCTTATCCTATTAGTCTAACTATTAGTCATAATATTACTTCTTTAGTTGTTTTTCCTTTGAGTTCGGTTATTATCTATGGTTTCTTTTACACTTAGATTATTGTTTTATCGGTAATGACTGATGTTTAGAATGATTTGCCAGGTTGTCTATAGTATTTTGTCAAGTGGGCGGATCGGCTAAAATTGGAGATATTAAAATGAGCGGAACTAGAAATCGGGTTGTGTCATGACCCACTTAACGTCAAGAATATAACATATGGTTATTTACCTTTTGTAACCACAATTTGAAATCCAACTCAAGAAAATAAAAAAATAAGTTCTTGATTTTGAAGTGGAAAGTCACCAAATATTATACAAGCCAAATAAACATATACTATTTAAGATGACTCATTCAACATGTATTCTATGAAAAAAAAGTTTAATTTCTTTTAGTTATTTTGATCCCAGAAAAATAAAATTTTAAATTTCAAATGGAAAGAATGGATAGATAAATCCTAGAAGTTATAAAGTATAGAGAAAATTCATATATTCAATATGAAAACATGAATCACACCAATACAAATAAATAGTCTTACAAACGGGTTGAATTGGAGATTAAATTGGACTCAATCGAAGATCCTTTTAAAATGGATTAAGACTTGAATGGATTGAGATGGACCTAATTTAAATTATCTTGAGTTCAACCCATAAAATTTTGAGCGGGTTATCTATATTTGGACTCATTTTGACAATCCAAATATTTTGTCATTATTTTTCTCCATTTCTATTATTTCTTTCTCTATATTGCTTTGGATTGTTTTTTCTTGAGTTAAAGGTCTATCAAAAACAGCCTATCTACCTCTAAGGTAATGGTAAGATCTGGATATACTCTATCCTTCTCAAAACCCACTTTATGGTATTACACTGGATACATTGTAATTGTTGTTTTGATAAGGTAGGTACATACATAAAGTTAATACCAGCAAAAACATCAAAGTTGCAGACTCTCCAGCACAAACCAAACCACTTGGATCAACACAGACATGATATATCAAATTAAATCAAGCAGGGGCACCAGGGACAAAGCTAGAAGCTCATATATCAACCTTTTTGCTCTAATAGTGTATTTATATTTAAAAAATTCATTAGCAATTAAAATCGTCTTTCCAAAATTCTTCAGAACCCACCATAAAGTTAAAATCCTAACTCCGCCGCCTATGTGGACATGCTCACAACATTCAACCAAGCCAAAATTTGAACAAATACACAAAAAGACCTAATAAAGCAAACGCAAAATAGGCAAATAACCTCATTTGTGGCAAAAATTGAAGATTGGGTGGGCTAAAGGCTCCCTTTCTCAGTGGTGTTGTAGCTAGGGTTGATACAAAATAATAGTATCTGTCATTGCAGCAGCTTGTTGCCCAAAAAAGGTCACTTTGCAAGTTTTAGAAGCAGAGATTTCTTTGCATCTGCACTAACTTTTTGTTAGTACTATTTTATAATCCGTCCCAAAATAAAGTGAATTTTAAATTTATTCCATGCCAAAAATAAGTAATAAATCTAAAATATATAATTTATTAAGTTATTTTATTTTTCATTCATTCTTAGGGACTAGGGGTCATATTTAGACTTAGACATACTAAGTAGGCGTTTGGCCATGCGATACCATATCACGATATGGTATCGTGAGATGGAATCAACGTTTGGACATGTGATTTTACGTTGATTTCATCTCATGATTTCATATCATGAGATGTGATTCCATATTCTCCAAAAACCATAATATGAAATTATATGATAATTCCATATCATGATTTGAGATATTTTAATACAAAAATGATCCACGAGTTTATATTTTGTTAAAATAACCCCACATTTATATCTACTAACCATTTATTTCATATGTAAATAAAACTTATAATCACATCATTACTTTTTAAAATTTATTATTCTCACCGACATAAAATTTATTATTCTCACCAACATATAGTCACTTTAACTCACACCAACCGATTGTTAAAGTGATAAAATATTTATGGTCTATGAGCATGAAAATATAGTTGCGGATGATATTGACCAACAAATGGCTCAAAGTAACAATGTTGGTTCGTTTTCTCGGTCACATGATCGAGAAATGCAAGTTCAACTTGAGGAAATTGTATGTACTATGTGAAAGGATTATATTAAAGATTAGTAAACTACAATTTATGTTCAATTTTTTTTTTATCAAATTAAAGTTAAATGAAACAATTACTTAAGTGGAGAACAAATAGCTTTGTAATAATTTATTATGCGATTTTATAAATTTTTATTTATTTGATAAGATTGAATAAACAATTGGGGCAATTTTAATAGTTTTACAACTTATGAAATTTTTATGTTTATGACAAAATATACAACACAAAAATTTCATATCGCATGTCCAAACAAAACTTCAATTTCATCTCATGATTCCATATCATGATACCATGTCGCATGGCCAAACGGGTCCTAAGAAAATAATAAATGACATGATTATTTTATCAAACTGCCCTTATTAATTGATATTTAGTACTATCATATTTTGAGAAATGATTTGGAGATAAGTAATTAATAATAAGGATAAAATTAGTGGCGAATCTAGGATTTGAAAGTTGTGGGTGCTCTCTCAGCTTAATAGTGGCGGAGAAAATTTACACTAAAGGAGTTCAAGAAATATATAAAATGAAAACATGTTGAGAGTGAGATTTGAACTTAGGCTCAACAACACGAAAACAATCTTAAGCACCCACCATGAGTCATTGCGTCAATCAATCACTTATTTACTGGGTGCTCTATGTTAATTTTATACCAATGCTTCTTAATTTCTACATAGAAATATATAGTCTGATACAAAATTAATGGGTGCTTGAGCACCCAGCAGACTCTATGTGGGTCCGCCCTGGGTAAAATAAAAATGACAAATAAAAGTAAAAATCTAATTTTCAGAATAGTAGACAAGTAAAAGTGAACATAGAGAGTAGATTGAGCTGGTGTAATATACCACAAATATAATAAATTACAGTTGACGGATATATATATATATTTATATATATGTGTGTGTGTGTGATTTTTCCGAAGTTAACGAATGCATGTACACTCTCACGAGAACATGTAGATCCGCCTCGGCCCCACGCCCACCCTACCTTAAGTTTGTGTAATTCTAAGAAAATCAATTACTCTACGTATTACATGACAGGAGATGACGAACTCATTATCGAGTTTCATCATACCAATTTCTTAAATTTATCAAAATACACATCTGAACTAAATCATTTTTAATTAAGTATTTCATTTTTAATATTTTAATTAAATAGTACTTTTAATTTTAGTTTTTTATTTATATATATTCTTATTCGTCTTTTAGTTAATGAAATTAACAATATAAAATATATTATTTTTAAAATCAAACTCAGTAGATTATAATATTGAGAGATTAATATTGACTATTGAGTAATAGCAAAATTATTTACGTAATAGATATTCTCTTCAATAAATATTTGATTCATTGGATTTAAATAAGTATTCCGTGTATAACATAAAATACATGTATAATTCAATGATAAATACACTTAAACAAAAAAAAAATCTTTTAATTTTAACCTTAATCTTTTTATATTAGATTTTGTAATTATACACACACTAAAATTATTGTATAAATAACCTCAACAATACTTTTATCTAGATTAAAAATTCCAAACTAGCGTGGGATCTACTCCCTCTGTTCACTTTTTAGTAAATGTGAAAATAATTGATTTTATACTATAGATAATTAAATAAAAACGAACGGATGAAAATAATAATTTATAAAAGTTATTATCCTTTTTCTAATAGCAAACAGCTTCTATTATTTTTAAGAAAACAAAACAAATTGCAATAAAATCTGATAAATAATATTTAATTTTATTTAACTTGATCCTTACATTAAAAATGGATTTTTCTCCCTTACTTTTAGCGACTCAAGTGAGATCATACCTTTTTTTTAGTATTAAATAATTATATAAAATAATAATTAAATATGAAATTTCAAAGTATCATTGATAATGTTAATTTAATAAAATAGTATTCCTTAATAGAATATTTCTTAACAGTTTATTTTATATTTTCCATTCGTTGTTTGATACTTACATTGGAGTTCATTCATCCGAATTTGCTTCGTATAAGTTTCTATTAAAAAAAAGTATTTTTTATCAGAAATCTTTCATACTCAAAATTCTATCCAAAACCTCTAATTATTATCATAATACTCAAATTCAAACTCAAAATTTTTAGTTAAAATAAAGATATACCCTCCGATACACCATATCTACGATAACTTTCTTAAAAATTATGTCTAACTCAAAATTTTTAGTTAAAATAAAGGTATACCCTCCAATACACCACATCTATGTTATCTTTCTTTAAAATTATGTCAAACTCAATAGGGGCAGGACATAAAATATCGAAAATCGAATTATCAAATTGAACTGAATTTTTTTGTAATTTGATATTCGGTAATTCGGTATTGATATGGTATTTGGAAGTAAAATTTTAGTATTATGGTATTTGAGTTTGGGTTTGGTATGAGACATTAGTACCATTTGATATTCGGTATTTTTCGAATACCAAATTATTTACTTAATGAAGGTTATATATAAACATATCCACTACTCATTATACAAGTTCAAAAAGAAAGTTAAAGAATAAGCATAAACAATCCAAAATAGCTATACATCTATTAGTTGTATCAATTTGTTTTTCTTGATGTCTTCTTACTTGTTGATCTTTTATAATATCGTCCTCCATATAAAAAAATAAATATGATTGGAGAAATAGTATTAACTTTGTAATACAATCGACCTATAACTTCAATACGGTATTATCGAATATTATACCAAATCAAAGTTTTTTTACCATTTACCGCATTACCCACCAAAATTCTAAAAGAATTGATATTTACTATCTACTTTTAACTATCAATTATCAAATCCAAAACTCGAAAAATCCAAACTAAATACCAAAAGTCCACCCCTAAAACTCAATATAGGACAGTAACAAAATAATTTTAAGTCCCCACACTACTTCATCTATATTAGTAAGAAATTCAATTTTGAAATAGTATATAATTATCTATTTTTCTGAACTTAAATAAACGTTCCCATTGTTATTATTATTATTAGAAGAAGTAAGTATATCTAAATGCAAAAAAGAAAAGCAAACATATTACTACTACTATTATGATATTTGTGAATCTCCTTTACAATTAAGGAAGAAGAAAGGAAGAAGAAACAAAGTAAAGGGTAAAAAGGAGGAAGAAAGGTTAAGATTCGATCTGCCAAACTCTCTCTCTCTTTCGTTTTGATTTTTAAATTCGTTTTTTTAGGATTCTGATTCGGATGTGGCGTTAATTTCAATGTAAAATACTGTAACAAATCACACTCTTCTCATTGTTTCACTATTACTCGAAATTCTCAACTTCATCATCCTCCTTCAGGTTCATTATTTTTTTATAATTTTTTTTTTGCATTACCCATTTTTTAGATTAAATGGGTGTTCTTGTTATTGTGGATTTTTTTTTAATAATTTTTTTAGTTTAATATATTGCATTGTGTTTGGAATTGGAGTTTTGATGAATGAATCTTCATGTCATAGTCAGATCTTATTTTCTGATTTATTTGCTTGGTTTTAAGTTTGAGGTAACAATAAAGTTTGCATCTTTGGTCATTTTGTTGCCTAATTTGTGAGAATTATTGAAATTTTTCATCTAATTTGGTTTGCATAGGTGATGGGTTTAATATTATGCTTTTTTTTCAGCTCAAATCAAACTGAAAAGATTGTAGAATATTGTTTTGAGGATGCCCAGTTCATGTGATTCACTTTTTTGGTTGTGCATATTCTTGAATTATGCTTGGTTTTAGTTTTTTCTGGTTAAAGGGGGATGATTGGGGTTTTCTATTGCTTAAATGATTAGATTTGATTAATTATGTATGGGTTGAAAGGGGATTGTTGAATCTTGTTTGGAGAAAAGATTGATCTCCATAATTCACTTAACTTCCTTTTGGCTTCTTTGTTTGTTGCTTTTAATTGCAGGGCCTCTCTTCCTCTTTTGTAGTATAAAGAGGCCCTCAAGGAGCGTGAGAGGGTAGGAGGAAGGGAGGAGGTCAATCATCAATGGATTTCGAAAGCAACAATTGGGTTTGGGAAGGGATGTATTACTATCCACGCCTTTTTGGTGGAATCATGCTGACTGCAGCGTTGCTCGGGTTATCCACGAGCTATTTTGGTGGGATCAGTGTTCCTACTCTACTTTATCCTTTTCCTTATCTAAGTATCTTTTATAAAAAGAAGCATGAGAAGAAGCGTATTCGTGTTTATATGGATGGTTGTTTTGACCTGATGCACTATGGCCATGCAAATGCTTTGAGACAAGCAAAAGCCTTGGGAGATGAACTGGTTGTTGGGGTTGTCAGTGATGAGGAAATCATAGCTACTAAGGGTCCTCCAGTTTTGTGCATGGAAGAAAGGTATGAGTAGATTGCCATTTGTTTCAACTCCTGTAAATGTTTTAACTTTTACTTCCCATCTGTGAAATATCTTGCTCAAGGATAAAGGGAAAGAGTATTGATATGCTCTGAGCTCTACTTTTCAGTCTTACTGTAGGAATGTGTTTATATTATCCTATATATGGTTCATGAAGGTTCCAGTTCCTAACATATGGACCTTCTTAAATCCAGAGTTATTTGTGAAGGATGTTGCTAGGAATCATTGACATATGTATTGACTAGAGTTATCGTGTTCTTCCAGTTCCATCTCTGAGCTTGAGGGTTGTAACTGGAAAATCCTAATAGGGCAGTCTGTTAGCAGGAACAAGTCTATCTATGATTTCTTGAAATTGCTTTTTGATTTTGTAGTATGACGTGCCTAATAAAATGATGTTAAGATTATTTGAGACATAAAGGGGACTATTGTAGAGAGTTATTTAAACTTTATGCATCTTTCCCTGCAGTATTTGCTTCTGTTTACCTGTTTGCTGATTTATCTGTTATTATTTTCCTTATGTTAGTTTATCTGGTGTGAGATCGTGCTGTGTGTAATAGATTAAACTTACGTACTTGTATTATAAAAGATTAACTTCAAGCACATGATCAAGTATGTAGTTCCATTTATTTCATTCATTTTCTTATGGGGAAACACTTTCGTGCGTTTTAACTCTTTCAGTTAACTGGAAGTTTTGTATGTCACTAATTTGAGGTCCTCTACAGACTTGCTCTTGTTAGTGGCTTGAAGTGGGTGGATGAAGTGATTTCCAGTGCTCCTTATGCAATTACTGAAGACTTCATGAACCGTCTATTCAATGAGTATAAGATTGACTACATTATACACGGTGATGATCCCTGTCTACTTCCAGATGGAACTGATGCTTATGCCCTAGCCAAAAAAGCTGGTCGGTACAAGCAAATTAAACGAACTGAGGGTGTCTCCAGCACAGACATTGTAGGTACTGCATCTCTCCTTTTCTCCATGAGTTCTGAAAGTTTTGATCTGTTGCAAAGCATCTTCACCAAATGAGTTGTACAAAAGAACAGAAATTTTCCCTAAATTGCTTTTCCCACAAGTGCTATATGTATATATGTATCTACATGTGTATATAAAGTATGTATGTGGTAGAAACTTACAGAGGCAATTGATCTCCCAATTTTTCTGCTCTTCTTCTGCCTTCAATATTTTGGTTGTCAGCAAAGCATGCTCCTCGATGGCATTTGAACATCTATTTTTTCTGCCCGAGTCTCCTCTTATGGTTCACAGTAGCACTATTTATTTTCCTAAAAGTATCAATTGCTCCCAAATTGATTTGCCAAAAACTAGTGGAAGAAAATAGATCAAACATACCTTTTTTGAAGTCTTCCAAAACTAAAAGAAGCATTGTTTCCACGAATCACATACTGGCTAAGAGCGATGAGATTAATATTTGGTTTTGGTGATGCTTGTTTTGAATCACATTTTTGTAGGGAGGATTCTTTCTGCTTCTAAAAGTGGAGATTCTCCTCAAGATTGCTCCAATTCAACTCCCGTTGGCGAAGCTGATGATATAAAAAATAAATTTGGTGCTGAAAAACAAGCTAAGGGTGGTCAGATATCTCATTTTTTGCCCACTTCAAGACGAATCGTGCAATTTTCAAATGGCAAGGTACCATAAATTGTACTCTTTGTGAAGTTTCATGTAGACTTGAGTATGTTCGCTTTTTTCTTGTTGAGTTCAAGTGTGAACTTTTGAGTATTACTTTGAAGGATAATTCAACTGTATAACAAAATTTCTTTGGAGAATTTATTTCTGAATGAATACTTTATGGCAATTAAAGTAGTTTAAACTGAAGAGACCATTGCCCTTTCTTTTGCCACGGTTGGAGCTTTTTCAAAGTATCTTCTCCAGATGACGCTTCAAATGGAGAATATTATAGTGATGACTTTGACTTAAATATAAACCTTGCTTTTGGGCGGGTCGAGTCTGATAATCCCTTCTAATAATTAAAGCAAGCTAGATGGTTTTGAGAAACACTACTTGAAATCTCTCACAATTACTTCCCATATTACCTGTGCAACCTCCTGACAAGAAGGTAAATATAAATTATTAAGGAAGAGTCTTCAATGAGTGTGTCTTATGCTAAATCTCCTTAAAGTATTTTTTAACATCCCATTAGCAACAAGAGCTATGCCTCAAACAAAAGCTAGTTGCGGTCAGTTATATGAATCCTTAGAATTCATTTCGCTCTGCTTTGACCCATTTCACCATCAATATAATCTTTTCTTATTCCCAATCCAAACTATTATTTTTTCACTTTTTATGAAATTCAAAGTTTACAAGCACACAAGTGTATACGTGGTTATCTAGTAGAATCAAGTTAGGTGTAAGTGTGGCTATAAGGAGATTATAGATGACTAAAGAATATCGAGCTACACTGGTTAACTTAATATAAACTATGATACTCTATTATAAACCTGATTCATATTTTTTTGGGAGAATGCAATTTCTTATGGGTTGAATGTCGCTTTTGTTAAAGTAAATGTATCCTTCTGAAGTTGAAACAATGAAGGAAGATGATAGAATTTTTACTTCATACAGAACCATGATCATGATGGTTGTCGAAGCAGACTAAATCTTGTTCACCTTTATTCTGATAATTTCAGTGTAACCTTCTCTTTTCCTGGAGAGTCAAACATAAATATTTGTGTACTATTTCAATTCGTAGGGGCCTGCGCCTAATTCTCGAGTGGTGTATATTGATGGTGCCTTTGACCTTTTCCATGCTGGACATGTTGAGGTAAGGACTTTTTGTAAAGGTTTATTTATGTTGTCATTTCATGGCACTAGTTTCAGGTTAACCTGCAGCAAAATAACTTTACCCATAAGTTACTTTTTCCCTTTCTTAGATTCTTAGAAGTGCAAGGCAGCATGGAGATTTTCTTTTAGTTGGTATTTATCCCGACCAGACTGTCAGGTACATGGTATTACTGTTTTGATCTATGTTCTTAGACCACACATTAATTGAGCCTGCTTTCTAATTTAATCGTAATTTTTGTCTTCCAAATTTCCGTATTTTGTACAGTGAGCTCTATTTAATGAAAATTACTTCTAATTTCTTGTAGTGAACTTCGTGGACATCAGTATCCACTGATGAATCTGTATGAGCGCAGTCTTGGTGTACTTGCATGCCGTTATGTTGATGAGGTTATCATTGGTGCCCCTTGGGAAGTAACTCAGGATATGGTATGCTTACTTACAGCTACATCTGCATGTCTCCCTTAGTTTTGCTCTTAATAGTCTCATAAATATAGGACTACTAATCAGAAAAGAGCACCACATCTTTTTTTAGAGGTGTTCCAGGTGTGTTCATTTGTTAATATGAGAAAGGAAAAAAAGAAGCATTTGTTTTTATTTGGATATTTGGAAAATAGAAGCTTTCCCCAGAAGCGTATGAACTGTAATATTATTGGGGCTTTATCCCAATTGTTAGGAAAAGAAAAGGCTGGTGTCTAAAAAATGGATCAATTGGATCCATGCTAGTGTCTGATAAATCCCTATTTGTTGTGTACTTTTTTTTTTGTATCTAATGTCATATCAAATCGCTGGACCACATAATGAGTTCAGACTTATTCTTGCCCTTTAACTGATGATTATACTGTTAATCCTTCACGGCTTCACCATGATCTTGAACTGATTTGATGCTTGATCTAGGACCATACCACGGCTAACATCGTACAATGGCATGACACTTATCCATTTTTCTATGATTGGAAGTGTGATGCTGTCATTTGAGCTCATAAATAGTGCTGTACACAACACTCCTGAAAGATGCTGCATGATGCAAAGAGATAAAATAAAAGCAGATGTTAATGCGTTTGTCACTTCGTGCACAGGGTTCTGTTTTTAACTAGTTACTTTGGTGTTGTCCCTAGATTCCTATGTTTCAACTAGATGGTAATAGAAAAAGAAAATTGTATGTCTTTCTTGTTGCTGATTTTCTCTCCTTTTGTTTGGCATGGGTTAGATAACAACTTTCAACATTTCGTTGGTTGTACATGGAACAGTTTCTGAGAGCAACTCTTCCACGGAAGTAAGTCTATATACTATTTGGTTGTTCCATGCTACAACTTTATGTTTTTAATTGACCACTAGAAAAAAAGACGGCTTGATGTTTTCCAAACTGATGGGCAATATAAAATGGAGAAACATGTTATAAATGAAATATATTCTCTGATACAGGGGGGACAGGACCCATATGCAGTTCCTAAAAGCATGGGAATCTTCCAAGTAATTGAGAGCCCAAAAGATATTACAACTTCTTCAGTTGCTCAAAGAATCATCGCTAACCATGAGATTTATATGGTATGTTGCATTAAGCATTCTCTAGCTACCTAGTTTTTCTTGGATTTCTCTAAGGCTGTTTAGTATTCTGATCAGCTACTTACAATTTTGGATTTTGAGACTTTGGTGCTGCTGTTCGCATTCTCATACATACACTAAGGGGTTGTTTGATAGAGTGTATTAGCAAAAATAATGCATGCATTAGCTCTATGTATAACTAGTACCTTGTTTGGTGTACTTTTTCATGCTATGTATAACTAATGACCATGGATTTCTAGGTATTAGCAATGCAAAGGGATTTAATACATGCACTAGCATGATTAAAGACCCAATTACCCCTCAAAAGCCTTTTTACATCTTTACATCATAATTGTGAAGGATATCTTTATAATACATACTATTTTTGATACACCAAATCAAACAATGCATTAGAAATAATCTATGCATAACTAATGCAAGCATAACTAATACACATACTAATCCTCTATTGAGCATTATTTTTATACACTCTACCAAACGACCCCTAACACATTAATTGACAGATAAATGACTCTACAAGTTCTTATCTCTGACGAGATTTCTCTTCAGCGGTTAAGCTTTCTCATTTAAAGTGACATAATTTGGATTTTGGGTCTCTAAGCTTGTGTGTACCCCCAAACGAAGATGTATTGCCATCGTAATAACATAGGTTTACAGGAATTGTTTTATGAGCTATGCTTTTAGTCCTTCCTCTTTGAGGCGAGGCGTTTGAAATCTTACCGATATACCATTACCTCTGGAAGCATCTCACTTTTGGCTACATGGCCAAAAGCGTAATTTTTTATACATGAAGTAGATACGTCCATGGATAAAGTTATGCATTTAAGTCCCCTTCTTAGTTACTGGTTCATGTAGTCCTGAATGTTGATCAACTATGATGGTATGTAATATTGGAGATCAGCAATACTATTAGTTCAAGGTGCTTACCATAAATTTCATAAGTTTCTCCCATATGTTTTGGGAGAAACATATTCACAAAGAAGCTAGCAATGGTTGATTGGACCAAGATGGCTATAATTGTTTTCAGTTCCTTCAACTATTAAATCAAAATTGATTGATCGATTGATCCAACTTGTACAAAAGAATGACTGATCATGTTAGATACCCAATCCCTTCATAATTTAGCATCTCTAAGCTCTTTTAGCAACTTTCATGAATGATGGCTTGTTGACTTATGCAGAAAAGAAATACCAAGAAAGCAGCAAGCGAGAAAAAATACTATGCGGAAAGGAAGTATGTGTCTGGTGATTAAGTTTTACTTTCATTGTTCTGGCCCTCGTGTAGCTGACTTGTACTAGGCGAAGTTGCTCCCTTTCTGAGGTAGTTCTTCCTGTACTTTTGTATTTGAAAGATGTATGAACAGAGAAGGGGACAAGATATAAGAAGAAAATACCCTACCCTAGACAGAAGAGCTAGAAGTTTTTGGTTCTATTTTTCATTTATTTTTGGCTGTAACCTTCCTCCTCGGTGAGTTGCCGAAGATGGTTAAGCTAATTTCCTAATCTTGGGAATCACAAATTGATTGTTGTATTAATAGTTAATTTAAGTACCATTTTTAAAATTTCAAGCAGTTTGACTTGACTGCCTCTGTACATAAACTAGGTCTTGATTCTGTTATTCTTTGTCATAAAATTTTGATGATTATAACTTTATAAAGGATTCCTTCTGGGATGTGATTGGATCTATAAATGATTTTGCCCATGTATTCTGTTAAATTAATAGAATTTGCAGCAATAGATCATTTTTTCTGTCCCATTATCATATGAGTTAATGATTAATTAGTGTTAACTGTTGATCAATGTATAAACTAAACTTGTTTAGCTAATCTGGGATGCAAGCTTGCCCTGTATGCATAGTTTTGAACAATGTATCTCAGGACAACTTCACTGATTCTTTGTTTTGGTTGAGAAACTCTCTGATTACATTCCATCCAGATTGAATAAATGAAGCATAACACATGTCAAACATATTTTGCTATAGAAATTTCATTTCACTTGATGCATCCAGTGAGACCTAACCCTCCTTCCCTTTTGGGTCTACAGATTAAATCCCATGCCACTAGAGGGGACCTAGTGTGACAACCTTACTACTCCACAAGGAGTTCCTACATATTGCTGTGAGCACATGTCTGGGCAATAAAAACACGGAAGACCAGTAACTATGAATGTGCAGCAACACTGAATTTATCAGTAGCAACCTGCCTACGTAAGATAGGTTCATTGAATCCTAGCTTCTAATTCTCGCTGTTAGTTTATCAAACAACACTTCACAGTCCATCTTGGACAACTTTTTTTTGGAGAGATAGATATCTCCAGATACCTGAATGGTAGTGTAACTCTTTTGTACCCTGCCAGCTCATAGATATCCTCTATACACCATATTTGCACAGAACATGTTCTATTTGGATACATTTGTTGTTAGTCCTGAAGCATTAGAAAAGCTTTTGAGGCCCCTGAGCATAAGTACTTCATACATATGACAAGCAATAAGGGGGAGACTGAGTCTCTCTTCCTCAATCCTTTTCTCTTTGTTGTCCCAATACAAGCCTCCATTATTTGCCAGTGTATACTGTTGTGATACAGTTCATAGTCCATTTTATGAACTGTGGTGAAAAATTCAGAGCTTGTAACATCCCATCACAAATTCCCATTCAACTGGATGATATGTGTTCCTCAAGTCTAAGCTTAATTAGCCAATTCTTTGTAGACTGCTTGCTGTTATATAACAAAAGCACTTCGACTTTCTAAGATGATGTTTGATAGTATTTGCTTGAGCCTATTGCATAATACTGTAGAGATTGCCTTATAGATTGTGTTGCAACAGACAATTGGTCTGTAATTTCCCACTTCCTCAGCATGATCAGTATTAGGAACCAGAGTAATCACTGTCTTGTTCCATATTTTTAGTTTGTTTCAACACTAACATACACATCCGGTTTTGGGGCTTTGTCACCTGAAATAGCCCAGGCATCTTTCATCTCTGTCTCAGTGAAAACCAGCCTCCAGCATGATTCTTTGCTCTTCAAACACTAATGTCCTCTACTGTACTACATCACTGCATATATGATCTCTGTTAGCTGTAGATGTTACCAATACATTAGTATAAAATCTTACGAAAGCAGTAGTGATGCTGTCATATCACTACGTGTTTTCCCGGTTGAATCTTCAATGGTAAAGATCCTATTTGCATTCCTTCTAACTTTTAGCATGCTGTGGAAGAGCTAATCTCCTTGTGCAAGCCATTGAATCTTGTCCTGGCCTCTTTGCATTTCCTACATTCCCTTGTATATGTTATTTCCTAAGAGATCAATTCTATATTCATGGGGTCCCTTTGTAGTTTTATTTGACAGTCTGTTTACTTGTTGTTGCCAAGTCAGTGTTATATACTGTTGCCAAGTCGGTGTTTATTTCAACATTTTTTTTTTTTGGTTTTCCACCCAGTGTTCGATGCTCTCACCCAATCTCCATTCGCCAGCACTTTGTCAATTCTGCTATACACCCTGGTACTCTTCTCATGTTTATTGTTCCATTTGAAAAATGAACCTGAGAATTAGGGTTCTTGTAGGCCACATTTTGCAATATACTTGTTGAATTCCCTAATTTCAGACATAGTCATTGGACTCCCAATTCTCTCATCCTTGTTTAGTAAAAAATTTAAAAAGTTAAAATTAAAGGATGTTTTTTTTAAAAAAAAAATATACACACAATTTTAAAAAAAGAATTAAAAGTGAGAAAAGAAATTAATGAAAAAAAAAGTTTAAAGTGAAGAGGGAAATAAATATTTTACAAAGAAAGAAATGAAAATAATTAAATATATATAAGTTTTAATGTTAATAATTACGTGTGATGATTAATTCTAAAATGTCCAATTAAAAAAAGACACGTGTCCAATATAATATTAAGTATATTATCTCATATTTTTTTGCGTCTCACTTACTTTCAAGATAGTGAGCACATTCTTTATGTTACGTCTCTGCACAAATAGAGAAAAAAATATAGAAAAAATATGTTTAGGGGTAACAGAACCCTAGTTAAATTTATATGTATAGCTAAAATTTCAGCTATAATTTAGAGTACTGATTGTGTCTTATTCCTAATAATAATAATAAATATTTTTATTTATACTCAATTGAGATGAAAAGTTATTCTTCTAATATGAAAAAGTTTACTTTTTCTATAAATAGTACTCTCCTATTTAAATTTGTTTGTATGATTTTGATTTGACATAAAATTTAAAGTTTAATAAGAATTAAAATAAACGATACAATTTTTTTGTAAAGAGTACTTATTTTTGAATGCATAGAGCCGGCCCTGATTAAAAGTCTTCATAGTATGTTCTTGTTGTTGCTTTTCCTCATCACTAATATTTAGTCATCAATAGATAATCTTTTCCATAGACCATAAAGTGTATTATAATACTGTTTTCAAACGATAATGGGAGTAGTTGTAAAGCTAAATATATAGATTATCATGTTCCAGTAGAGATAAATGTAGTGAAGTATGGAAAATTTTGGTTAAATTAATATTATGTTATTTGCTTGAATTTAAGTTTTAAGAAATGATGACTTCTTTATTCAAGGGATAAGTCATATGATAATTTTCCGTTCTTGGCATGCGCCAGCTACCCACAAGTAATTAAAGTTATGCGATTCATTGATTATTGATAACATTAATACTGTTTGTAAATAATTTTTTGAGTTCTTGTTCGATTATTTAAGTTAACCTAACACTTAAAAGAGGTCATTCTATAGTTTGTTTAAAGGCGAGTTATGCTTAAGTAATATCACGTTTGATAATTAGTAAGTGTTGTCTCACTGTTTGTAAAAATAAGGGAAAAATGTTCGAAATGTATTCGAACTTTGACCAAAATTGCTGGAACAATCCCAAACTTTGGGCAGGGCCTATTACCCCTGCACTATTTAAAAGTGTATTTTAAAGATATATAGGTGCCCACGTGGACATCATAAATATTGCATGATTATAAATAGTAACTTGTCCATCTAGACACTTATATATCTTTAAAATACATTATTAAATAGTGCAGAGATAATAGGTCTTGCCCAAAGTTTGAGATTGTTACAGCAGGTCAAAACAAGAATATATTTCAAACCTTTTTCCCTAAAAATAAGGCATATATATTCCTTAGACCCCCAATTTTAGGGGCCTCAATTTTTTACCAATAATAAATTATGTGTTAATTTGTTTCATAAAAAAACTTAATTATTTATGATAAAAGTAATTTTTAAATTTTTTTTCCCTTAACCTCATTCAAATAGAAGAAATCAAGAAAACGTTATTTTGTCTTCTTACATTCTCTTCTCTAACACTCACATAGTCACATTTTTTTAACTCCATTTATACTGTATGATAAGTTAGAGTAAGAGCATGTTTGACATTCCTGCTAAAAACTACTTATTTTTAGAAACACTTTTTTAAAATAGTTTTTTCAGAAAAGTGTTTTTTTTTTTAAAATAATTTGTATTTGGAAAATTCATTTGAAAAATGCTTTAATAAGCTATTTGTGTTTGGGTAATTTTCTTTACAAAATGCTTTTGGGAGTCAAATTACGAAAAATGACAAGTATCAATGTGCTTTTAATATTAAGATTATTTTATAGAGAGAAACTATTTTAAACATCTAATACAGAAACTTTAATTACATTTGTAATTTAATTATTTAAAATGTACATATTCAGATTTTCAATCAATATTGTACATAGATAAATATTGTTGAAAAATATTGAAAAGAAGAATCTTTTTTATAATTTGTTGCCTATTTTTTTTTTTTGGCTTCAATCTTAGCTATTAACCCTTTTTTTGTTATAATACTCTAAAGTTTTAAAAAATTAAAATTAAAATAAAATAATACGTAAATTAAGAAAATAAAATTTTGTTATTTGTTACTTTTTTTGGGAGGGTCTAAATCTTTAATGGTTACTTTTTCTCTTTTTTTTTTTTAATCCTACATAAATATCGTTGTTACTTTTTTTTCTAATTCTGTAAAATAATACATACAATATAATATATAAATAATAATATAAAACATAAATAAAACAAAATTATTATATAAAAAATAAAAAATAAGAATAAAAATCAACCAACCTTATGAGATATGCCAATTAATTAATATGAGATATATTGATAAATATGTATATATGTAAGAGATATTTTAGTCTTAAAAAAAATTAATAATCTATTTCAGAAATTTTTAGCTTCTTCACAACAAAAGAAAAACTGCTTCTGCTTCCATTTAAAAGCAGTTTTAAAAATTTGCCAAACACTTAATTCCTCAAAATAAGTGTCTTTTTCTAAAAAAAAAAAAAACACTTATGGCCTCCCAACAACAATGCCAAACATGCTCTAAGTTAGAGTAATACTCTATCAAAAATATAAATCAATAGTCAAAATGCGTCGAACAAAGTGAATTACAAGCCTATTTGGAAATTTGAATTCACTTATTTTAGGTGCTTTTTAAGTAAAAAATAATAATTATAAACAGTTTTGTCAACTTATTACTTATAGATTAATGCATACAATTCATATAATATAGAATTGCCTAATTAGTTAAAAGCCTCGAATTGAAATTTCGCTTTAGGCCCCCAATTACTTTGAACCACCCTGGTAAGAAGATAGAATATTCATTGATAAAATTAATATGGTGTTTAACTAATACAATGCATTCATGCCAATTAGCCAAGTTAATGAATCCATTAAAACAAGTCGT
>JAJOOR010004519.1:0-32791 GCA_036250505.1 Solanum acaule
ATTCATGTTCATCGGTCAAATTGATTAAACAAGATAAATTAATTCATGTTCATTTATTGAAAATTTGAATTCAAGAAAACACTAAATAATAGTACAATATTGAATTTGATCAATATAGGATAACTAAGCAATTTATTCATGTTCATCGGTCAAATTGATTAAACAAGATAAATTAATTCATGTTCATTTATTGAAAATTTGAATTCAAGAAAACACTAAATAATAGTACAATGCTAAACTTACTTAATTTCTTACGGGACATGAAACCTAAAATTGTGACAACTAAATAGAAACTGAAGGAGTACTATGAGCTTACATTTTAACTTAATAAATTCACCCCCGAACTTGTCTAGGAAAGTGAGTTACACGCTTAAACTAATAAAGTGACCTATTTAGTGAATTTTCATTTACCCCCTAAGACGTGTAGTACCACTCTTTGTAATGACCTGTTCCCGTCGTTATAGAAAAACCAATGGAGAAATAATTGGGAACAAAAAACTTTTGAGTAGTAACTTTGGATTTCCTAACCTAGTCCAGATTTGGATGAAATCGGAGTCAGTAAAGTCTAGGGAAATCTGGTAAAACCTGGGTGATTTAATTATGATTTTGATTAAATGAATAAATAGCTAAGAAGTTAAGGAACACGTACGACTTTGCAGAATTGAATTGGGGCGAGTAGAACTCCCGAAAAAGAACTTAGCGTGAACGGTGGTTTTTGAATGTCAAGGATTGAAGGTGTGTTGTGAGATGAGGGCTTGCAATTCAAATTCCAGTATTCTGTCTCCGTGCATGCCGGAGTAGCGGGATGGGTCTCGCTGTAGCGGGATGGATCCCGCTGTAGCAGGACAGACGTGACTTAAGTCGGAAATAAAACGCCAAAAATGTTTTATTCTGCACTTTTTGACTTTGAGAGGTAAGGAACGACCCCATGGATTTTTGACAGTTTTCCACCATTCTTGAGGCTAAAGGTAAGGTTTTCACTCCCCAAATCTATTTTTCGATCCATAGAATGTAAATTCGTATGTAATTATTGTGGGGGAGGGATTTTGATCTGAAACTAATGGTGGAAAAAGCCCTAAATTAGGTATTAGGATCTTAGGTTTGGTCTAGGGTTATTGGGTTTGTTATAATTTGGATAATTAGACCTTTGATTGTTGATCCTTGCGTTAATTGTATATTTTTAGACCACGAACAAGTGGGAAGAATACGGAAAGGGAAGATTTAAGTGCCTTGGGGGATTCAAGCTAGGATTCAAGGTAGGTGATGGTTGTGATTTCATGATTGTGTGATATATGTTTGTTATTGCTTCATTATAATACATGTAAGTATGCGAATGTTGCATTATTGATCACACTACTTATGGATAAGGATAGATGAATGATGAATGCCATGAATCATGACTTGATTGTATGATTTTGAGAATATACTTGTGATTGTGATTGTGTCTTATTGAATGGATTAGGTGTTGTGTTCTGACACACTAACTTGGATCGGTTGTCACGTTCCAGCATAAACATTAGATTGGTTTCCAAGTTCTGCCATAAACATGGGATCGATTACCATGTTCTAGCATAAACATTGGATCGAATACCACGTTTCGGTATGCTAACAGTTTGGGTGTGGGTTCCATGAGAGGACTATTGATTTGACATAATTGTATATCTTGATAAATGTTAAATTATTCGTTATTCGTAAATGATATAGATATTGTGTATATTCGGTGTATGCATGTTATTATATTGTTATAATGACTTATGTATGTTGCACTTAATGGGATAGCCGCGTGATCCTACCAGTACACTGTGGCTATGTACTAATACTATACTTGCTCACTCTTTGTTGAGTACCGGACATCTTCAAGTGGCTATTGATAGACCTCAGCTAGGTGACTATTGAGTGTGACCGGATTCAAGGGTGAGCTAGCTCTTTCAGGCTGCCATGGATCTTTCTTATTTAAGTCCACTCTTTTTGGACTCCGACTTTTGTTTAAGGTGTTGTTTAGCTTTGGGGTTGTACCCCTTGTTCTTAGACTTGTCGTTAGTAGAGTTTTGGTACAATGACTTTCAAGTTCTAGGGATTGTTCTTCCGCATTAGTTTGGTTAGTTGTTTGTTAAAACCTTGGAGTTTATGGGGACTCTATTTTTTTATAGTCATTTAAACTTGTTCCCATATCTTTAAATGTCTTAATTTTCATAAAATTTGTTTGTTGAGTTGTAGTAATGGTTCTCCCACCGGAGGGTTTCTGTGGGTGTCAATCACAATGGTCTGGGTCGTGACAAAGTGGTATCAGAACCCTAGGTTCGTTGATCTCATTGTACCAAAATGAGTCTAGTAGAGTCTTCCGGAACGGTACGATGACGCCCGTACTTTTCTTCGAGAGGCTATAGGAGTTTAGGAAAAACTCACTTCTCTCTAATCCTTCGTGCTATGACTTGAATCCAATTGGTATCTGGGTGATACAAATTGATATCTTTCTTCCTTCATTCTATGGTCCGAACTAGGGCAACAAAAGTCGTAACACCATCACTAACAAGAGAAGATGTGTATAGACTATCGACATTTGAATAGGGTCACCATTCAGAACAAGTATCCATTGCCTCGGATAGATGACCTTTTTGACCAATTACAAGGTGTATCGGTTTTCTCTAAGATTGATTTAAGGTCTGGTTACCATCAGTTAAAGATTGAGGCGGTTAAGAATTGGGTTCGACCAAGTTCTATGATTGAAATTAGCAGTTTTATGGGGCTCGCTAGCTACTATTGTCACTTGTGGTATGAGTTGAGTCTAATTGGTATCTCCCAATTCCAATTGGTATCTCAACGAAGTGAACTAGACGTCATAGTCCCGGCTGAAGGGACACAAGCAAGTTAATTGAAACTGGGAAGGTTCCAATTGGTATTTGGCCTTAGGGGCTGTATAAGGCATAAATGATCAGTAACGATCGTCTATGGAACGAACTGATTAAAGAATTTGGACTTATCTGCAAGTTATAACTGCTTGAGTGTCGTGAAACTTGTTGTGAAAAGAAAGTCATCACGAGATTATGTGCAAGGGTCTAGATAAATTACGATGTGGTTCGTAAATGAGAAATGTGGACATCCGTTGCGACCAACTGATAACTGTGTGAGAGTCTGAGTATATCTTGAGGATATGTGTGTGGTAGTATTGAAGAGATGTAAAAGGATTCTAAAGTTCGTACTTCGTTAGATTGACCGGGAGGAGGGGTAGACAATAATTGTCTTAGCTAAAGGGAATTTCTTAAATGCCTAGTTATAGCCGAGAAATCTGGGGGAAATATAGAAAAGAGAGGAACCCCAGAAATTGTTGGCAGGGGTTCCATTTCCGTCTGGGCCGCTGGGGCGGGATTTTCCCTGCCACGGCGAGACTACCAGTGCGGGATTTTTCACGCCAGAGCGGGACAGGGCGAGACAGAATCCTAGCCATGTCTCTCATGTTTTCCCCTAGTCACAATTATGGACCCCGAATCGTACCCGAACTAACCCTCGCGATCTAATTCAGTGTTCAGCAATTGAATATAAGTTATAAGGTGTGTTAAAATTGTGGAGAACTTGGGCATACGAGGAGGAAATCAGCAAGGTCGTGGAGGCCGGGGAAATGGTAATACAGGTAGAGGAATAGTGCAGCCAGGCAAGGAGGTTGCCCGTCAAGAAGACAGGGCTCAGTTTTATGTTTTTCCAGGTAAGACCGAGTTTGAGGGTGTGATGCAGTGGTCATAAGAGCTACTCTTGTCTGTGCCCGAATGGCTATTGTTTTGTTTGATCCGGATTCTACTTATTTGTATGTGTCAGTTCAATTGCCTTGGGATTTGATGTGGTTTATGATATACTTGATGCCCCCATCCATGTTTCTACCCCAGTTGAAGAGTCAGTCATAGTCACCCATGTATATCGTGTTGTCCTGTTGTGTTTATGGATTTTCAGATTTAGGTTGATTTGGTTATGCTGGATATGACTGACTTGATATAATCTTAAGCATGACTTGGTTGTCCCCCTATTATACCGGGCTTAATTGTAATACTAAGTCAGTAACTCTAGAGATCCCCGATAGGGAAAGATTAGAGTGGGAAAAGGTGTACAAGCCTAAGCTAGCGAAGATCATATCCTCCATTCGGGCTAGAAAACTGGTAGGGCAGGGTTGTTTGGATTATTTGGCTCATGTTTGGGATGTTGAGGTTGAGTCTGTTCCTGTGGTGTCTGATTTTAAGGAAGTGTTTCCTACAGATTTGCCTAGTATGCCTTCGGATAGAGATATAGATTTCTGCATTGACCTGGAAACTGGAACTCACCCCATTTCCATATCTCTGTATCGTATGGCTCCAGTAGAATTAAGAGATCTTAAGGCTCAAAACCAAGAGCTTTATGATAAAGGTTTCATCGGTCCTAGTGCTTCCCTGTGGGGTGCTCATGTCTTGTTTGTTAAGAAGAGGAGGGTAGTATGAGAACTGATGATTTTATCTTAAGCCATAAATGAGTGGATTGATACCGGAATGACAAGCTTATCGATAAGGAATGTCCCAATGAGTATACTTGGGTGAAGAAAATTGAAGTATTTTAGCAAGAAAGTGTGTATAAAAAAATAAAATAAAAAGATTTGGGTTGGTCCTTTGATTTTGATGAGTATACCTGAGTTTGAGGTGTCAAGTTGATGAAAAGTTTGACTTCGCAGTGATAGTCAAGGTTGACTAAGCATAATGGTAATAAGAGTTCGTGATGGATTGTGATGGGATGCAACCATATAATAAGATTGTTGGTTAAGCGAATTTTGTATAGTAATTACAACTTGCGAGTATCTAAGGTTGTGGGTTTCTAATATTTGGTGAGTAACGTGGTTGTATGGAAAGTTTTAATAGATGGTAGGACACCACTCGAATCGAATTTAAAAGAGCTAGAGTAATAATAAAGAAAAATAGTGGGATGTCGTACAACCTTTAGAGAGAGGCGAGGGCAAGAATATTTTATTTGATTGCAAAGGCTAAAGAGGTATCTTCAGAGGGGTAGATAATTGGGTTCAGAGACACGTGATTTCATTCATTTTATTGTGGCTATGGTAATAGTGTCACAAGTCGTCAAATTGGTTAAAAACTATTGGAAAGGACTTGAGAAAGGAGTGTACATACATTAGCCCGAGTGTGATGATAAGTGCTTTGTTTTTGTTTTTGAGTCTAGTAATGAGTATGATTGAAATTTTAGCGAAATATATGGTAAGATCGATAGAGATGCAATCAATGATAAATGGAGATCCATGAATTCATAAAAATCTTCAAGGTACAAGCTAATTTTGATAGAGAGAGGGATTGTGTTATATGGTGGAAATTACAATTCAGATTTTTCGTTGTGAGTCTACATTCGTGGTGATGTATTTTGTTAAGGTATGAATTGGCAAGGTGAGAAATGATCAATTGTATCCGGTATTGAGCATTTGAAAGGGGTTACACCTGGGGTGAGTCGTAAGTTTACTACTATTGATTGTTAAGTACCTAAGAAAGATTTCATTTTTAAAATTGTTAGTTTATAATAAGGTAAAAGGTCGGAGTGTTTATGATGGTTGTTAGTGTTGTGAGTATGATTCACTAGCTATGCTCTAGTGTTTTCACTTTTGTAGGTGGATCCCTAGTGGTGGATTAGGGGTACCAAATCCTGCGATGTTCTCTTGGTTGAGTGGGAAGATTGGGAAGATTTGGTTATTTCAAATGACATAATTGGTGTTGTCTTGGAGTTGTTAAAGTATTTTAGTGGTTCTACATGTACCACCTTGCTTATGAGAATTTATAGAAGAGCTACCACGCGTATTTGTGGTTGTCCAGCAATCTTAATATTCCTCTAGTCGTCGAGGTCATGTATCAATTATGTGTGGTTGAATGTGGGGATCATTGGGTCCAATTCTACTGTTCTTAAGAGGTAATCTACAATTACTAAATCTAACATTTCGATAGTGTTGTTGGAGGGGTTATATGCTTGAACATATCCCTCGATGAGTATCTGATTTCTAAATATCAAATTTGTTATAACTTAAGCTCATGGGAACTTATGTTGTGGGATGAAACTATTGCTAAGAGCCATGATTTTTTGGCTATTATGAGTGTGTGTTGGTTGATTCAGGTTCAGTTCTATTTGTAGTGAGTATTGACTTAGAATTTTATCATGCTTAAGTGCTAAAGGATTCGTCTGGATGATTGTGTCAAGGTCCTTGATAATATGTTGTAGACGTGTGTACGATCAACTTTGGTGGTTGTTGCGAATTGCTTTTGTTGTAGTTAAGTTTACATACAACAATATTTATCACTCGATTATTGAGATGACTTCATTGAAGCATTGTATGGGATGATGTGTAGGTGTTCAATTGGTTGGTTTGAGGTTGAAGATGTGAAACCTTTGAGAGTTGATTTGGTGAAAGATGTTCAGGGTAAGGTAAGAAGTATCCAATCTAAGCTTCTAGCAGCCCAGAGTCGACAGAAAAAGTATGTGGGACAAATATCCCCAGTTATTCGACGATTCAGATACTACTTTATTCTTGCTTTAGCCATTTTCTCCTAGTTTGTCACTCAGGGACGAGTGATGGGTAAATTGGTATCTATTGTAACGACATGTTCCCATCGTTATAGAAAAGTCAATGGAAAAAGAATTGGGGCCATAAAACTTTTGAGTAGTAACTTTGGATTTCCTAACCTAGTCTAGATTTGGACAAAATTGGAGTCAGTAAAGTCTAGGGAAATCTGGTAACAACTGGGTGGTTTAATTATGATTTTGGTTACATAAATAGATAGCTAAGACGTTAAGGAACATGTACGACTTTACGGAATTGAATTCGGGAGAGTAGAACTCTTGAAAATGGTCTTAGCGTGAATGGGTGGTTTTTGAATGTCAAGGGTTGAAGGTGTGTTGTGAAATGGGGGCTTGGAATTCAAATTCCAGTATTCTGTCTCCGTGCATGCCGGAGTAGCGGGATGGGTCCCTCCGTAGCGAGACAGACGTGACTTAAATCGGAAATAAAACGCCAAAAACGTTTTATTCTGCACTTTTCAACTTTGAGAGCTAAGGAACGACCCCAGGGTTTTCTTGACAGTTTTCCACCATTCTTGAGGCTAAATGTAAGGTTTTCACTCCCCGAATTCATTTTTCTATCCGTAGAATGTAAATTCGTAGGTAATTATTGTGGGGGAGGGGTTTTGATCTGAAACTAATGGTGGAAAAAGCCCTAAATTGGGTATTAAGATCTTGGGTTTGGTTTAGGGTTATTGAGTTTGTTATAATCCGGATAATTAGATCTTTGATTGTTGATCCTTGCGTTAATTGTATATTTTTAGACCACGAACAAGCGGGAAGAATCCAGAAAGGAAAGATTCAAGTGCCTTGGGGGATTCAAGCTTGGATTCGAGGTAGGTGATGGTTGTGATTTCATGACTGTGTGATATGTGCTTGTTCTTGCTTCATTATAATATGTGTATGTATGCGAATGTTTCACTATTGATCACACTACTTGTGGATGAGGATAGATGAATGATGAATGTCATGAATCATGACTTGATTGTATGATTTTGAGAATATACTTGTGATTGTGATTGTGGCTTGTTGAATGGATCGGGTGTTGCATTCCGACACACTAACTTGGATCAGTTGTCACGTTCCGGCATAAATATTGGATCGATTGCCACATTTTGACATAAACATGGGATCGATTGCTACATTTCGGCATAAACATTGGATTGGGTACCACGTTCTAGTATGCTAACAATTTGGGTGTGGCTTCCATGAGAGGACCATTGATTTGACATAACTGTATATCTTGATAAATGTGAAATTGTTCGTTGTTCGTAAATGATATCGATATTGTGTATATTCGATGTATGCATGTTATTATATTGTTGTAATGACTTATGTATGTTGCACTTAATGGGATAGCCGCGTGATCCTACCAGTACACTGTGGCTGTGTACTAATACTATACTTGCTCACTCTTTGTTGAGTACCGGACATCTTCAAGTGGCTATTGATAGACCTCAGCTAGGTGACTATTGAGTGTGACCGGATTTAAGGGTGAGCCAGTTCTTTCAGGCTACCATGGATCTTTCTTGTTTAAGTCCACTCTTTACGGACTCCGATTTTTTTTTAAGGTGTTGTTTAGTTTCGGGGTTGTACCCCTTGTTCTTAGACTTGTCGTTAGTAGAGTTTTGGTACAATGACTTTCAGGTTATAGGGGTTGTTCTTCCGCATTAGTTTGGTTAGTTGTTTGTTAAAACCTTGGAGTTTATGGGGCCTCCATTTTTTTATAGTCATTTAAACTTGCTTCCGTATCTTTAAATGTCTTAGTTTTCATAAAATTTGTTTGTTTGGGTTGTAGTAATGGTTCTCCCACCGGAGAGTTTGTGTGGGTGCCAATCACGACGGTCTGGGTCGTGACACTCTCACAATGAGAAGTGTATCACACTTGCGCCATATCAATGTCATGTCACTGTCACATCAGATGCCATGTCAAATTTTAACGAAAATTATCCATATCATTCAATTGTTTCTTCTTCAATGAACACCAACATGAAACCACTACCATTGCCACCATATTACTACCAAATCTATATATTTCACCATGAAAATCAAAATAGTCACCATAAATTTGACCACCTATGATCAAATCCACCATCAAAATCATACTATCACCATTATCCCCACAAAAATTAAAAAGATCCACACCAAAATTTGACACCCATAAACAAACTCATCACCAAAATTACATTATCACCATCAAAATGTACAAACCCACCACAAAATATCATTACCACCATTGTCAATAACGATTTTTTCTTCTCCACCACCTTCAATTCCCGCTTCTTTGTCACCCCACGCCAACAAATCAATCATTATATTTTATTTTTTAAACTTAATCATCAATTTTATCAACCACCAACAAAGCCGAAGAGAAAAATCAAATATAATGAAAATGGTGAAATCGAATAAGCATTAAAATAGGATATGATGGGGGTGGGTGGTGGGGAAGGATTTTGGTGGAGGTATAGTGGGGTGGATGAAAATTGGGTATGAAAAAATGATGAAAAAAAAATAAAAAAGAAGAAGAAGATGGTTGTCTGTGAAGAAGAAAAGGTGTTGGGTGGGGTGGAGGGTGGGTGTAAGGTGATAGTAAAAATAAGATTTTAATTTATTTTTTTACTTTATTTACTGTCAAACGTGCTTTTCTTTTTTTATTTTTTTTTATTTTTTGCCACGTCAGTTTTAGGGGGTAAAAAAATTCATTTTTAAATAGTAAAGGTGTGTAATAGGTCGGCATGATAGTTTAAGCATGTAACTGACTTTTCGAGACAAGTTCAAGGGTGAATTTATGTATTTTTCCCCTCAGAAAGAGTACCATGAGCTTACTTTTTAACTTTAACTACTCATACTTCTTAATTGCGTACTAAAAATATATTATAATAATCACCAGCGGCAAAAGCACTTTGCTGGATTGACACTGACCATGAGAGACGAAAACTAGGAGAGCGAATTTGTAAATGACTTAATTTAGGACTTTTATGCTTTGCTCTTTCGTCTTTTCCATCTTTTTGTATTATTGTCATTTTCTTCCAATTTCGCCTAAACCATAAATTGAATTTTCCTTTTTTTTAAATTTCATTGTCCTTTTTTGTTCTTGTTTTCTTACATTTCCTTCCAGTAAATCCTACCTATTTACCTTTAGATAGAATTAATATATGTAAAAATATGTCATATATTTATTAAATTGATATAAATATTAGGTGCGATAAAAATACAACCCAATATAACACATTTCTCCTATGTAGCCTAAAAAATATGAAGTTCTATAAGTGGGACTTAAGCTCCTCTCTGTTAATATGTATGCTTCACTACGACAACAATCTCATCATTTCACATGCTTCACAAGGACAACAATTGTCATTTCACGTGCTTTCGATTACAACTAGATAGTTTTTTTTACATAAACATATGCTCTCTCAACTTTTTCGTCTATAAAACTACCGCTCTAATTGTAATCACTAATCACTGCAACATTCTGTGTTCTTCTGTCAAATTCCTCATTGTCTTCATCCTTTATCTTGTAGCAATTAGTGAACCAATAACTTGTCTGAGTAAGCTTTTGAGAGACCAATACTTTCAAAAAATACTTGATTTAAAATAGAAAAAATGTTTAATCAAGATTTTAAAAGAAAATAAGTATTTTTAGAAGTAGTAGAAGCAAGCTTTGTAAAGAATATATAGTTTTTGTCACTAGTACTTTTGTAAAGAATACTATTAGAAATACTTACTCAACTTTGTAAAGAATACTACTAGAAATACTTTTTAAAGTTTATTCAAATATTAATTATTGCTCAATTTTTTTTTTTAAATAATTGACCGAACACTCCTTTCTCCCATCAAAAGTATTTTTCAAAAGGGTATTTTATTTATTTATATATATATATATATTAAAAAATCAAAATAAACTGATTTTGTAAAATTGGTCAAACTGTCTATAAGAGCCACAATTTCTTCAGGTGTAGATATCAATTTCAACTTGAATCTTCCCTTTCTAAAAACAATAATTAAAGGTAATTAATGAGTTCCGCTTTTAATTTAAGTTAATTACATTAATTACTACACGAAACACAAAAATAACCATAAAGCTCTGTATTAACTCCAATTTCAATTACTTCCTCCGTTCACTTTTAATTGTCATTTTTTTTTAGAATCTATATATATTAATAAGGCTGAAAATGAACACGCTGATGTGGCATGCCTCATTGGCCTCTATTACAATTTATCATTTTTCTCATAATTTTGAGATTTTTTCTTATTTTCTTTCTTCAAACCTTCAAAAATAAAAATTATTCTTTCATTATTATTTGTGTTGATTACATTATAATGGGTCATTAAAATGGCCAGAATTGAATTGTTTATTGCATTTTTTGGTTCATTTCCGTTGTCTGCTTGAAGGATAATTAAAGATCTCATAAAGCTCAATTAAATATGGCAAACAAATGCAGTAACAACCCAATTAAAACTTTCAACTCACGTTGCAGTCCCGTCATTAAGCATAATTATGCACTTAATGCTCATTTATATGAAATTACTCAAAATCCGTTAGTTTTCTTCAGTTACTAATTTTTTTGAGTACTATAAATACTAAAGAAAGTCATTTCCAAAGCACAATAGTTTCCTTTTTCTTTCCATAGCTTTCTTCTCAATTATTATTATTATTGTTATTAATAATTGTTAATATTAATAATGGCAACGATTTGTTCCTTTTTTTTGGAAACTTTCTTCCCAAAAAACAAAAAAAGGTTCGTACATTTTTATTTTATTTTTGCCACAATTATTTATATAGTGTACTGGAAATGACTTTCTTCGTTATGAAATGAAGTGGAATGACATATGACCCCTTTTTTAGCAATATATACATTTTTATGTGGCTTTTGCCACATCTATTAGTTTAATATAGTGTACTGGTACAAAAAAAATATTTGTAGAAAATGAAGTGGAATGGCATATGGCCCCCTATTCAGCAATACATCAAATTTTGTTATTTTTATTATTTATTGCAAGGTTGTATATAAATGTAATAAAAATATAAACATAACAGTTTTATCTTGTACATAAACGCCCTATTATAAATTTTAGAAATATATTTATTGCAAGATTGTACATTGTAATGTGAATTTAAACGTAATAGTTTTATCTTTTATGGGATAAATGTTCTATTATAAATTCTAGAAATAATTATATTAATTTCATATTGAATTTGATGATTATTACATATTTTAAGAATGTGTTATCATTAACGATATATCATTTTTTTTTTACTTTTTTTTTTGTTGCAGACTTGTATATAGTTATACCGTGAATTGGAATGCAATAATTTTATCTTTTCTGGTATAAATGTCTTACTATAATATTAGAAATAATTATGTTAATTTCATATTGAATTTTAATTGTTCTTTCATTATATTTATTAAATAAATAACATATCTAGAAAAAGATGGATATTTCTTTCATTTCAAAATAAATCTATATACAATACAAAAGTTAAACAAAAGAAGAGTGATATGCCACCTTTCTTTAATAGGAATTCATTTATCTTTTTTTTTTCTTAGAGATTCATCTTCATCCTCGTAACTTCATATGTTAATTATTAATTAATAATACATATAATTCACATGACATTACTTAATTAAGATAAACCAACCATTAATTATATTAATAAATTAAATATTTTCTTGATAAAAGTCAACCCACATACAAAGCAAACCTCTCCCCATAAGCTGGTTCACGTCTGTGCAACAACTCCTAAAGCGAAATTTAAAAGTTGTTCCTTAAGCCAATTTAGAAAAGATATTTAATTTCAATAATTTTAATGTGCATAAATTTTTTAAAAATTAAATAATTAAATCATTGATAATTTTTCCTTATTCCTCTTGATGAACCCTATATGTATATGTGTTCTTATTCATATTTTCGGATATGCCTTTATAAGTATAATCTTATTTTTTTAAGACTTCTATTCAATAAATTTGTTTTTATATCTTGGATCTTGTATTGATTATATAAGGCTGAAGAATTTTACATATAAAATTTTGCGCTTTTTTTTTTATCTACAGTTTTCATTCATAGTGCGTTAATTTTTATGATGTATTAATTCTTACAACTTGCAGGGAAATGATAAAGATCAAATGGTAGTTTAGTAAATAAAAGAATATATAGATAAAAAATCCTAAAAAGACATTTTATTATAATTACTGTTTTTCTATAAAATTATAACATTAATTAATATTTATTTATATATTATAATTTTTTTAAGGACTGCGCGAAGCGCGGACAAGTACACTAGTATATATATATTCTGTATTACAAAAATATTTAGAATAATAATTTTGGCGAACATAGTAAAGAACAACAAAGTTTAAAGAATATTTTTAAAATTAGAAAATTTAAAATCAGTAAACAGAAAAGAATGTAAAAAATATTTTTTTTCTCAAGAAGTAAAATCGAGCCCACTGAATGCACAATATTTCCTTAAGGAAAATCATTTCCCTCAAGTACCCGAGGTTAATGATATCCTTCCAGGATAGAATGATCTTACTTATTGGTGCATAATTAAGTACCTAAAATCATGGTGACAACAAACCACTCAATGACAATAAAGTACACTAGAATTTGTTTATGCAGAATAAGAAGAAGTTCAAAAAATACTTTTTAAAAAAATAATAAGAGAAATCCCTCTATTTATAGACAACAGATGATAGTATGAACAAGTGTTTACTGTGCATTCGCTTCTCGAAAAGGTCACAATCATTTGGAAAAGTCGCAACCCTTCAAAAAAGTTACAACCATTCCAAAAAGTCACAACCCTTTCAGAAAATTCACAATCTTTCAGAAAAGTCGGAACTCTTCAAAAAAGTCATGACCCTTCAGAAAAGTAAAAAACTCTTCATTTTTTATTCAGAGCTTTTTAAAATCCCACAAAAATTAGTCATCAAGGGGTTAGGTTTGAATTTTTGAAAATGCTAGTGCAACTAAAGCTCTTTACCCTTCTTGTATTATAAGAGATGAGATCAACACTGAAGTCTAATGAATGATAATCTTGAAGCTACTTCTACATTTAGACACAAAAGATTATAATGCAATCATGTCAACATGACAACAAACATTTGAATGACTCAAAATTATTATACATATACCAAATATAAATGTACATATAAGTTACTATTTATTTCGTTAAAACGTCACACATATTGGAATAGTTTAATTTGTTGAAATGATATACACTACAATAAAAATAACTTTTAGAGGTAATAAATAGAACATTAATAAAGAGTGTTAAAGTCTTTACCGATATTAGTTAAGTACCATTAAATCCAATGTCGCTAAAGACTTTAGGAACAAATATAAAGAGTGCTAATTACCGCTTAAAATATATATTTAACGACACTTGAGCTATTGCCGTTAAAAATCATTTTTCATGTACTAATATCATGATGCTAACTTTATATTAGTAAAAGACAATATAATTGTTGAGATATAAGTTTGTGCGTATATTGGGTCAATCATAACCCACTAATTGTAAAGTGAACGGTGGAGAATCATATTTGATGGATCTTCCTGCTTTATTCTACACTTAAATGAATCTTACAATATATATAGATGGGTCCGTCCATGTGACAAAGCAATCTATGACACAACATGTTTACAAGTGTGAAGGGATAGAGCAAGTAAAAGCCTTGTATTAGTTGGAGAATGGATGGATAGTCTACTTATATATATTTTGATAATTCTCTTTCATAAGTTAATTTTAGGGGTTGAGTTAAGGCTAAGATCCATTTTTGTTGGGAAAAATACTACAATATTGATATTGGACTGAAATTACAAAGTTGTAAATAACATATTACAAACATTGTGTTGTGGCAAGCTATTGCCTTGAAAATGATTTCGACCCGATTCCGGTGCAATCATTGTGGCTGATTGCTCCCCAAGGTTTCACAATTACTCTCAAACAAGTGCACTCGTAGCTGAAAGTTTAGAGGTTGCCCAAAATCAATTGCCTTAAAAAAATTCTAAGAATAAGCTAAGAAAAGAAAGGAGGAAAAAGTTTTTCTCTTCTTTTTGTTGGTAGTGTGGTCTTACGTTCACCCAAGATATTTCTTTATGTAAGGATTTGAAAAAGAGGAGTTTCAAAGACATTAAAGGTCATTACATCACACTTAAGAAAATCTAATTTGGAACAAATATATTTATTCATCTCTTTTGTAACGTAATATTTTGTATCATTTGCTTTATTCTTAATTAATAAAGGTAAAATTAATATCACAATCCCCCACTAATCTATTTTAATTATATGCGTCAAATGTTAAAGGGTATTAATTAAATTGTGAATTTGACCCATTTACTATTCAACTATATTAATTACTCATTTAATAAAAATTCATCAACTAGATACTCGTAGCTACCGAATAGTTTAAAATTTCCATAAATTTTTTTAAGGAAAGAGTCAAAATAGTCCTAGTTCTCAAAATGAGTATAAGTGTCTTGGTGTAAAACACACAACATGTTTATAAGTGTTTAGAGTGAGTAAAAGTCTTGTATTAGTTGGAAAATGGACTAATTGTTGTTTATATGTATTTGGACAATCCTCATTTCATAAGTTAACTTTAGGGGTTGAGTTACTGTTGGAAAAAATACTACAACCATGATATTGGACTAAAATTACAAAGAAGTAAATAACCTATTACAAACATTGTGTTGTGGCAAGCTGATGTCAGGCCAATATCTGTCCCTAATTATTTGTCCATTTTTTCTTTTTTTTGTTGTCCCTATTTACTTGTCCATTTTGACAGATCAAGAAAGGACTTTTTTTTTACCTATTATACCCTTAATTAATTACTTTGAAAAAGATAGAACTTTTTGAAAATCTTAAATTTTTAATTCATCTACTTCATAATTAATAGGAGTAAAATGATAAACTCACTATGTCAATAATTGTTTTCTTAATAGGCGTGTCAATTCAAAAGTGGACAAGTAATTAGGGACATAGAGAGTATATTTTATTGTAGTATTAAATTAATGTGAAAATAAAGAAATTTGGAGTAAAAACGAATTAAAAATGAAAGATTGTAGAAGAAGATCAAGCAGACAACTTAATGAATTAAATTGAATATAATAATATTTGATATATTAGAAGTACAGTTGAAGAAGAATTTGAATTGAAGTATAGACATGCGGCCACGTGTCATGATGAATTTGAAAACAACAATTGTTGAACGTTGTCACTGTTCACGAAGGAATCCAACCCCATTAAAGGTTTTGGATTCTCAATTTATTTTGGACTCAATTATTTTATTCAGGGTTTCCTACATCTCTTAATAGTCTATAAGAATATTATTAAGGAGGGAAAGACACAACGTACAAAATAACTTTTTATCTAGGGTTTCATCTTTTCTACTCCTTTATTTCTTTTATTTGTTTTACATCTTTTCTTTGAATGATTCGTTGTAATTGCTCTATGTCTATGTAGAGTTAAACTTCTCGTTCTAAGATTATGTTAACCTATAAAATGATTGTTTAGTGATTTTTGATTCGGCATACTTGTTTATCATATTGGTTGTTTTTATATTCTTGTGATTACTATTTTTATGCGTGGTCACCATTGATTTTTTTTTTATTATCTTCCTTTGAACTTGGGAGAGGAATAGAGGGATAGAACGTGGAATATAAGGAGCATAATCTTTTCTTGCATATCACTTGAATTGATTTGTGGCTAGGACAGAGATATACCTAGGTGCGTGCTTGGCTCAAATACGGGAAGACAACGTAATGCTCCATAGTTGGTTCAATCTATCCATGCTCAACGATGTAGTTAGATTGTCAATTGTGGTAGACGGTTAAAGGTTGGGAAATCATGAGTATATTATCAGCCTCGTGAATCAACAACTAGATAATCAAATAATTTGATTAAATTGATGCTAAATATGATTATTAGCTAAACCATAATTCTAGATTGATTCATTCATTGACTGTGTGAAAATCTATCCTTTTTTAGTTAATTGCTTTTTAGTTATTTTTTATTTATTTTTAGTTTAGTTAATATATATTCATCTTTGTAATCATTCCCTTAAATAAATAATCAGGATTAGTATAATTTAGTAAATAGTTAATTATCAAGTCCTTTTGGTTCGATAATCTGGCTCTTTTAGAGCCACTATATTACTTGCGTGACTACGTACATTTGCGTGTGCATTTGGGAGCAACACAAGTCACTGCCTTGAAAATGATTTCAACCTGACTCCAGTGCAAATCGTTGTAGCCGATCGTGTTAGGATTTTTTCCCCTAATTTTCTTACCATATTTCAAGTTTAATTTTTTCTTAAAGAAAAATTAAAGTATTACCATAAATGCTTGAACTTTTCCTAAAGGGAAACTATAATTTTCTTCCATTTTTGATTATTCTTTCCTGAGGAAACGTTTGGAACTCTATAAATTTAAGACCCCTCTTCTCATACCAAAAACATAATAGAATCCATAATGTAGAGTTGTAGACATTTAAGAGTTTTGTTTAGGGGAGATTTTCTCTCTAAAGTTTTAATATTTTTCCTTTTTATCAGTTTTCATATGTATATCAATTGGTCAAACCATATAATAATATTTTGATTTTTTGTATAAGTTTTTGCCATCTGATTTTAATGTCATGATTTGCAATTATAAGCTTCTGCATGACGCTCTAATCACTTTCAAACCCAACAAGTGGTATCAGAGCACATGAATGAAAGATCCAATGGAACAAAATTGAATACATGTTTAAGGCGGTTTTAGATCAATTTGCAATCAACGTGATGATAATGAAGATTTTTGTGCTACTACATATGGAGAAAAATTTCAGATATATTTTCAACAATCATATTGCTTCATCCTTTAAAACAAAATCAATTTTCAACCCATGATTACTTTAACACATGGGCTCCAACTTTCAACCCCTGCAAACTTTTAATGTTGGGGCTCCATTTTTAACTCATGCATCTTACTTTTAACACACGAGCCCCAGTTTCAACTCATGCATATTACTTTTAATGCATGAGCTCCACTTTCAACTCATACATATTACATTTAACGCATGATCTCCACTTTCAACCCTGCTCATAACTTTTTTACATGGGGCTCCAACTTTTAACCCATATTAATTCTTTAAATCATGGTAATCAGTAGTGATACATGAAGATTGTGTGAAGAAAGAGGATCAAGATTATTTTGCCAGAAAATTCAAGCCAAAGGGGAGATTTGTTAGGATTTTTTGCCCTGATTTTCTTACCATAATTTAAGTTTAGTTTTTTCTTAAAGGAAAGTCAAAGTATTACCATAAATGCTTGAACTTTTCTTGAAAGGAAAAAATATAATTTTCTTCCATATTTGATTATTCTTCGCTTAAAGGAAACGTTTGAAACTCTATAAATTGAAGACTCCTCTTCTCATACCAAAAACGTAATAGAATCCACAATGTAGACATTTTAGAGTTTTGTTTAGAGGAAAATTTTCTCTCTACAGTTTTAATATTTTTCTTTTATATTAGTTTTCATATGTACACCAATTGATCAAACCATATAATAATATTTTTATTTTTAGTATAAGTTTTTGTCATATCATTTATCGATGTCATGATTTGCAATTGTAAGCTTCCGCATGACACCCTAATCACTTTCGAACCAACATGTCGCTCCCCAAGGTTCCACAATTACTCTCAAACACGTGCACTCGTGGTTGAAAGTTTGGAGGTTGCCCAAAATCAATTTCCCAAAAAAAGTTCTAAGAATAAGCTTAAAAAAGGAAAGGAAGAAAAAGGTTTTCTCTACTTTTTGTTGGTAGTGTGGTCTTATTTTCACCCAAGGCATTTCTTTATATAGGATTTGGAAAGGAGGAGTTTCGAGAAGAAGTAATTTCTTAGAAATATGTAAATGTTAATGACATAAAAGGTCATTACATCACATTTAACAAAATCTAATTTGGAACAGATATGTAATTCATCTCTTTTTATAACGTAATATTTTGTACCCTTTGCATTACTCTTAAATAATAAGGTAAAATTAATATCACAATCTCCCACTAATGCAAAGCAGCAAATTCGAGTTTAGGGGTCGCCAAAGCATTGAGAGATGGAAGGTTTTGAATTTCTCTTTATTTTATAGTTGCCCTTTCCTTAAGGTTAGTTAAATATAAGTTGTAGTTTGAGTCCTCTCGAGGACGGGCCCCCTTTTTTTGGGCTCGGGTCCATAAGCAGTGACAATTGCCCTATGAAGATTCGCTTTCGCTACGGCTCCGGTGGGTTCCCTTAACCAAGCCACTGCCTATGAGTCACCGGCTCATTCTTCAACAGGCACGCGGTCGGAGCCTTACTCGTGGCAACCTTCCGACCGCCCAACGACCTATAACGCTAGTCACTACTCCCACTGGGGCTCCATTAGCTAAACCCTTTCTTACCCTGCCTTTGGATTCGTATTTTGTTCTTACACAATCAACAGACAGACTAATTTGGCCGGTATTCCCTAATGAGTAGCTTTAGGAGAGAAAGGTCCCCTTTATATTCTCCACCCATCTGCGGAGGGTTTCCGGTCTAACTGGTGCCTTCTCTCCAACAGTTGCTTCAATCAATGTTAAGTCTGACTACGTCCGCAGCTGACTACCCTGCTTTTTCAGGGTTGTTTAGAATTCTCGTATATGAAGTTCGAACGAGAGCTTTGATGCAATTCAAATTGACAAGCAGTAGTGACAAGTCAGGACCCGTTGGGGAATCTATTCTAGACCCGCCTGCCGCTTTATGGTCTGAATTCAACGGATCTCAAATCATCCATTTCTGAGCTTCAAGCCTTGTAAGCTTTCGAAGTCTTGCATTCATTTCTGTCTCATTTTCAGGTAGAGTGTACCTGAATTTCATCTCTGATGACACTTTTTTAGTTAGTGATAGGAATGGAGACAGTTATTCCATCTATTTTCATATTGAAAATCAGATTTTTGAGGTTGACAATGATCATTCTTTTCTGAGTGAACTAGAAAGTTCTTTTTCTAGTTATCGAAACTTGAGTTATCTGAATAATGGATTTAGGGGGGAAGATCCCTACTATAATTCTCCAATGCACCAGCCAGCCAGTGTGGTGGCGAAAAGCCCGATCCAGCAATATCGCGTGAGTGAAGAAGGGCAATGGCGCTTGTAAAGCTCTTTCGTCGAGGCTCGAGTGAAAGTGGGAATTTGGTAGGATTAGAGAATGCCTGCTTTATTGGTCCTAGTATCATAGGCGACCGAACGACCCTCCATCTGAGCTTTCAAAGATATACCGACCTACGAAAAGTATGCAGCGAGGCAAAGCCGATTGAGAATATGACGGTTGGCCCCTCGGCGCTTGGGAGGCATCCTTTCGATCGAGCGAGAACTTATAAGGAAGGCGTTCATTGCCCTTTGAAAAAAGTCAAAAAAAAAAGAGCACTAAAGAGAATTTTTTAGATTTACAAAGCTCTCCTTCAAATATCCCATAAATAAAGGTAGGTCGGAATTGGTGAAAGAAGGTGCCGATTTTGGGTTCTGATGGAAGATACTGCTGAGGTTATACACCAAGTACACACGTGATTTTGCCCTTTTCTCCTCGGTCCACAGAGACAAAATGTAGGACTGGTGCCAACAGTTCATCACGGAAGAAAAGACTCACTCCAGTCACTAGCCCTGCCTTCGGCATCCCCCTCCTTGCAGTTAAGGTAATGACTTCGGCTTTTTAAGGTAGACCAAGCCCTAGATAAGGTGAATCTTACTTTAGAGAATTAGACTAAATTGAGTCTAAGCCCCCCCTATCAAGCAAGAAGGAAACGGCTCTTCCCACGGATTCTCCTGATTTTTGATGTTATGGCCTCCTACAAAACTAGAAGATAAAGAGTATGAACAAATTTTGGGCAAAAGGAAGGAACGTGTACTTAAGTGTCAATATCTTTCGATTTGAATGAACACCTAGTTAAATGAGGCAACAATTTAATATACACGAAGTGAAGTTGTAACACCCCAAAATTTTGAGCTAAGACTCGAACCTTTAACACCTCGCTTTTTGAAAGAACTAGAAAGACTTAGAATTGAAAAGAAATCGTTTTAGGAAATAATCAAATTTGGAACGTTTGACAAAGTTAAGCTAAGTATGAGTTTTGGGTGGTCTTCAAACAACCATAACTCCTAGCTCAGGATGAGTTACATGTGTTACTAGATACAGTAGTAAAGATCTTTGAATTATCTTTCCAACGCCACCTAGTTTGCTTAGTTTTGAGTTCGTATGAGGGAGATATGTCCATTCGAAGTTGGGTTGTCTAGATAAGGAAAGTCAAAGCTGGATTTTAGAAGGGTATTATGGTCTTTTCACTACCCAATTAATTAAATTCGTTTTTGGTAATTAAGTTGGGGTCAAAACTGATTGGATTCAGTTTACGCTTCAAAAAAATAAGTTAAGGTTTTGAGAGAAGAGAAAAGAAGAGGAGAAAAGAGGAGAAAATAGGATAGGATCAAGGTGGTCATCGATGTTCTTGAGTTTTGTCGCAGATTTTCGCCAAGGGTTTGATCCCTAAGAGGTATGTAGGCTTCTATAGTGGTGGGTTTGTTCACCCACACGCCAAACATGTTATTTTCAGCTTAATTTCGTTCTCAATAGTTGAAGGATTTAAGTTCTTGATAGGTGTTCTTGAAGTTCATTCTAAATCTTATTTTGTTGAGGTTTTGATGATTTCTTGAGATGAAAGTGATTGTTTTGAGTTGATTAGTGTGTACTCAGGTTGGTTAATTGAATCTAAGGAAAACTTGAGAAAAGAAATCGATTAAAAGCGATTTAGGATCAGAAAACGAAAGGAAAAATTCATCAGATTCGCCTAGCAAAAAGCTGGCGCGGTGCGCCCTCGTTGCACCAGGAGGGCTGGGGTGACGCGCCAGCAGTGCGCCAGGTCTGTCTGCCCAACCCATTTTTCATTGTTTAGCCCGTTTAAGTCCTTCTAAAGTGTACTAACACTTCCTATTGATTTTAACTACTCTAAATGACTTCTAAACACCTAGAAATCATCCATAAACATGAATCATAACCTTGAATTCATAATTCAACTTCAAGGTAGAGTTAAGAGTTAAGTCTTGAGAGTTCTTTCGAACGTTTTGAGGAAGCCCTTTTAAGTCTTTTTGAGGAGTCTTCTACAAATTCAAATAACTTGTTTCAAGTCGCGCAAGTGAGTATGAGAGTGAAGAAAATGTATTAATGAGTCTACCTTATCATTACAAGATCCTTAATATCATGAACCATAACTCTTGAATTCATAATTCACATTCAACAGAGAGTTAAGAGTAGAGTTCAAGAAAGCTTTTGAGTTCAATTGTGAATCCTTTGAGATCAACTATCGATTTGAGCTAAGTTTTGAGGAAGTAAGTATAATAATGAGAAGAGTCGGATACATGAGTTCTATATTGTTATGTAGAACCTAGAGTCGAGTCGTTCATGCCCATAAATTCTGCATGAACTTCATAAATTGAGTACCTTTGAGAGGAGTAGTATATTCAAGTTCTAAGTCTTGAGTATTGAGTTCCTAACCCTTTTGAGATTATATTACTAATCATGGAACTATTACATGTTACCCATGAAGTCCTTAAGTTGAGTAGTTCATGCCCATAATTTCGCATGAGCCATATGAGTCGAGAAATCTAGAGATGAGGAGTATCATTGAGTCCTTGAGTTGAGTTGTTCATGCCCATAATTCCGCATGAACCTTATGAGTTGAGAATTCTCAAAATGAGTAGTATCATTGAATTTCTTGAGTTTCGAGTATCAAGTTCTTTGTATGGTTATTGAAAACCTTGAATTGAGTCGTTCACATCTATCATTTGGCATGAACCCTATTTTGAGAAGTCTTTTACAACATTTTCTAAACTTGTTTTAAGACTTGAGCACCTGAGTTGAGAAAGAGTAGAATCGAGTTCATTTTCTTTAAAATGATATATGGGAACTAAGTATTTCCAAGATTAAATGTTTTCACATTTAAAAGAGGAGGAAATTAAGATTTCCAAACGAATTTTTAGCAGTTGAGTAACATCTCTTTTTAGAGAAAGATTTTGAGTAATCTCAAAATACAGAAAGATTTATGTTTTTTTAAACATATGAGCTGAGTATATTTTGGGAGTAGTATTGAGTACCGATTTAGGGATGAGTTCAGATAACTTAAGTCTCCATAAACCATGTAGCTGATGTGGGTAGAAAGGGTCATACTTTTTAGATGATTCCATAATGAATTTTAGCATAGACTAGTGGATCCACTTAGTTGAGAGGTCTTATATCGTGGCAAAGTATAGGACAGTTCTGGCAGCATGGGCGAGACGTTGTATCATCACATAGCTCATAGTGATGGTTGTCAGTTAGAGAAACTCCCATAGAGTTATATTATATTTTATGATATACAAATTGAGTTGTTATTGTATTCTTCAGTACATTTAGTTGTTTTCTACTATTTTAAAAGTTATCCATATATTGCATCCTTTATTGTTGCTTATTATTGAGTATCTTGAGTTGAACTGTGCTTCATTGAGTCAAGTAACTTATTGTTGAGTTGAGCCCTATTTCACTAAGTTGAGTATCTTATCCTTGAGTACTTATGAATTTTATTATGTTTTAAGCTTTGTATGCTTGAGTTAGTCTTCCGCTTGTAGTCAGCCAGGATGAGGGTTCGCTTGGGGACTAGTAATGGTTCTCGAGTGCCGACCACGTCTAGGGTGTAGGCTCGGGTCGTGACAGAACCATTCTTCGTTGTGAGAGATTTTACCTAGAAATTTTAATTTTCTTATGTGTCAAGGTCGGTATATGTATCACCTCGAGTTCTAAAAAAGAACTAAAGAGAAATTCATAAAAGTCATTCGTAAGTTCTTTTAAGTTTTGGATCAACTTCAAATGACCATAAATTGAGGTATCAAATTGAAGATATTTGAGTCCTCTTTCCAACGCCACTAAGTTTGCTAAAATACGAGTTCAGATGAGGGAGATATGACCGTTTGAGTGCATCCTCTCTAGATAGGATCTTTTCACTCGAACTAAAGAGGGGTATGTTAGTCTTTTCCTTACCCTATTTAGTCTAAGCATTAATTACACCCAATTTAGGGTCTAAACTGATTCAAATCAGTTTCATTCATTCCCAAAACATTTAGGGCTTTAGAGAGAAGATTCAAGAGGAGAAAAGTTCAAGGTTTCAAGCGTTCATCCAAGATTTCGCCAAGAACATAGTTCTTTGAGTTATGTAAGTTCTCATATTGTTGGGTTGGTTCACCCACACACCAATCATGTGATTTTTATCCGTAATTTCGTTCTTGAGGTTAAATGATTTAAGTTCTTGAGGAGTTCTTGAGGTTTTGACTTTTGACTTCATCTTTGTTAATGGAGTCTCGTTGAGTTCTTGAGGTGAGGGTCTTGCGAATGAGTGATTTTTTTGGTAGGTTTTGAGTGGGTTTTCAATCTAAGTGTGTTTAGTATATGAATCTAAGAGAATTTGGAGGAAATCATTAGAATCTAGATGAGGTAGAGTTGGAAAATTGAAAAGAAAGTTCGTCAGAATGTCCTGGGGAAGGGGTGGAGCGACGCGCCACTGATTTGCCAGGGTGGCTGGCGTGCCGCTCCTGCAGTGCGCCAGGGAAGGGATTCTGAAGTTCAGTGTCACGACCCGAGCCTATACCCTGGAAGTGACCGGCACTCAAGAACCATTGTTGGTCCTCAAGCGAACCCTCATCCCGGCTGACTACAAGCGGAATATTAACTCAAGCATGCATCAACATCAAATTGAAATTAACGTTTAAAAAAAGTTTACTGAATCTCAAAACTTTGCTGAATATACTAAGTATGTAACATAGGTTTAAATAAAACATCTAAAAACTGAAAGATTCTCCAAAACTGTTTATCTTTGAAGCCTCTACTATACAAAGATGAGTGTCGGGAAAAGACTCACGACTCCTCAAAAAAACTACTACTAGGAACTCATAAATTTAGAGTCTTCCGGAAGATAGGAGCTCTTACTCAAAAGTTGACGAGTAGATGAAGTGATCGCAACAGACTCTTGTTGAGGATCCTAAGAACCTGTATCTGCATCATAAAGGATGCAGGTCGAGTGACATCAATAAATGAAATGTACGAGTATGTAATATGGCTGAGTAAACAAATAACTGAACTGAATGGCTGAAAGCAACTCAACTAAATCAATACATGAACATGAAGTGAAAACCATTTAAGCTTTACAATAAAATATACAATGAAAGCAATATGAAAATAATGTATTTTACTTGTGGGGAGTTTGTCTAACCGACAACCATTACCATGAGCTTGACAATGATACAACGTCCCGCCGCACGTTGCAAGGGCCCATCCTATACCTTGCTGGGGGTATAGGATGATATCGTGACTATCGATCCAACTATATGCCTTCTCAGAGGCGGTGAGGAGTCGCATGAAGAATCAATGCTATCCTATCCTACGCTGGCTACGTAGTTTTATGGGACTTCTGAGTTATAAAACACTCTAACCCAACTCGGTGCTCGATAATACTCCCAAAATAATTAATATAACTTTGTGCTCAATTCATCCATTACAAAGAATGAAATTCTTACATTACTTGAAACACTTTTCAAAACATGAGATGTGTTTACCTTCTTGAAAACATGCACTTATGAACTTATCTTTCAACTACAATAATTAATAGGTACACATGTATATGAATAAAATAACTATAATGACCCGGAATGTAATTTTTGAGAATTTAAACTATTCGATAACTACAGTTATTTAGTTAGTGGGTATTTATTAAATAATTAATTTTTATTACTTGGTGGTTAATGGGCAAATTTTATAATTTAAGTTAATACCCTATGTCACTTTAAATAAAAAAAAAATTCAAGAAAGAAAATAAAATAGGGTAACCTCCGAGGAGGACATTACCGCTTCCGACTCAATCAAGTGAAAGGCCGAGGCGTCAACATGATACCATTACTTCACGTAAAATTATAATCAAACCTTAATTCTTGCACTTGTATACATTTTGGGATAGTGGGTATATGATATTATTGGAGTTGAGAAAGAAACAAAATATATTAGAAATTTCCATGTTAGAGTTGCAGTAGCAGTAACATTTTGGGACTTGGTGACAAAAATGTTCATGGGTATTTTATGACCCAATCATTATATAATGATTATGCCTTATCATAGGATCGTGATTATTATTAATATTGGGTGGCATATTGAATATAGGTTGAACCTTAGGAATAGGTTTGTTCAGCAAATTGTTTTCGTGGTGCTCCAGTGGTTTTCTAATCAGTTGGTTTCGGCTTTAATTATTTTTATTTAATTATCACATTATGATTCAAGTTTTGATACAATGATGTATCTAATTAAATATTAGGTGTATTGTGTTGTATTAATATAATTAGATTCATAATATTTGGAGGAATTGAGTCATAACCCTAGGCTTAAATTTTAAGAATATGAGAGTTGATGTAAATTTGAGTGAGTTTTTATGGGTCTAGCCTAGACATATAGTAATGTGAATGTTGTTAGTTTCAAAATCTTATCGTGATCATTTATATGAATAGATTGCTTTGAGTTGGAAGTTCAACGAAAAGGGAAGACTCAAGTCCTGGAGTGAATTCTTGATCGATTGAGGCAAGTGGATTTCTAAACCCTTGTTAGGTGCATAGAATTCATGTAGTATGTGTTTGTGAGTAATGGGACTTGGTGATGGGTTGACTTGTCCATAATGAATTCTAATGATGAAAAATGGGTAATAAAAGGCAATGTGATTAATTGTTGGTGTGTGATGTGTTGAGAATGGTTTGAAAGGCTTATTGACTCATTGTTGATGTTGTATCACGATTGTGTTGTTGTGACTTGTGCATTATTATGAAAATGGTCATCTCCTCATTATTTATGTGAACATGTCATTTGCATTGTTCTGAGACATGGTTGTGACAAGTGTTAAGTGAATTGAGAAAGTATAAGAAATTAAAGAGGATGTACCATTTCGAGGGACTTGTCGCGCGCCGCGACGGATACTATATTTTGAGGGAATAGATTCTATTCTTGAGGGACGTATCGTGCGCCGCGATGGATACTATAAATCGAGGGTCGTGTCGCACTCCGCGACAAATGCATGGACATATATGCCCCCTATGGGTCCCGGACTGAGAGACAACGGGTGTGTATCACTAGGTCAGACATGCATCACTATACTTGACATTGCATTCCATTTCATATATTTATCATTAGTGAACTTGATATTGTGTTTTGTTGATCTTGTGAGTGCCTTTCTGTGAAACTTTGATTGATGAATATTGAGCTTGTTGTTGAGGATATGTAATTGTTAGAGTGTTGTTGTTGAGCTGTGTGCTATGTGAATTATGAACTGTTAGGTTGGGTTGGTTTTATGCAGGCTGTAGTTGTGGAGGTTGTGATTGATGAATATTGAGCTTGTTGTTGAGAATATGTGATTGTTAGAATGTTGTTGTTGAGATATGTGCTTGTAAATTGTGAACTGTTAGATTGGACTGGTTTTATGCAGGTTGTAGTTGTGGAGGTTCGGTTGGGGTGTAAGGAATACCCGTATTCTATCCCCTTAGCTTGTGTTTTGAGATTTACTTGCTGAGTACCGTGTGGTTTGGTACTCACCCCTTGCTTCTACAATTTTTGTAGGTTACGAGCCTGGATTTTTGTGATACTTTTCATTCTCTTCTTTTTCGAGGCTTCTTGGAGATTTGTGAGGTAGTTGTTTGTCATCTCAGTAGACCTACTTACTCCTATTTATGATCTTGTTCTATTCTAGAAACAATGTCATTTGAGACTTGTGTTTTTCTTTTGAATCAATTGTAATACTTTAGAGGCGTGTACACGTGACAACCGGGTTTTGGGGGGTTTATTAAGTTGACTTAATTATCCACACTTATTATATTTTGAGATTTCAATTTGTCTTACTTCCGCATTTTTGTGATATTTGGGTTTAGGCTGACTTGTCTTGGTGGGATAAGACGAGTGCCATCACGTCCATTTTTGGGTCGTGACAATAACATTAGAAACTCTTAAGTCTTTATAAAATAGAACCTTTAAACGTTTTCTCAAAACTCAATTTGAAACACAATGATTGACTTTCAAAGACTCTCAAGACTAATAACTTAATTCGTAGGGTTCATGGGGAATTATGGGCATGAACGACTCAATTTGAGGACCTCAATAACCATATAGAAACTCATGAATACAACTCTCTCTCAAAACTCAATTTAAAAATCAAGTGTTGGCTTTAAAAAACTTGTCAAAATTTATAACTCAATTCATAGGGTTCATGCGGAATTATGGACATGAACGACTCAACTCAAAAATGTTAATGCATAACATATAGCAATTCAATAATTAAGAGCAGAATTTCAAAAAATAAAATAGTAACTCGAGAACTCAAAATTAACTCATCTCAAGAATACTCAAATCTAGGGGTAGAATCCTAGATTTCTCTTTTACTGATTTGAAAGTAGATGTAGAGCGTGAGGACGAACTAGTCCAATACTATGATAGCCTTATATACCTAAAAGAACAAGGTTCTTGAAGAATCTTGAAGAAGAACTTGATTAGAAGCCTTGAAACCCTAGATTGAAGGTAAACAATCAAGAAAATCTTTCTTGAGATTCTTGAATTGGTTTCTTGAAATCTCTATGACCAAGAATTATGATTTTTATTAGTGATTCATAATTGTATGGAGGAATTTGAGTTGGAAAGAATGGAATTCTTGGAGAAAAACTTACCTTGAAAAAGAATCTTGAAAAAGATGGAAAAAATCTTGAATGGAGTATTCTACTTTGATTTTTCCTTAGGGTTTGAGATAAAAGAGAATGAGGGATTAAAAGATGAAAATCTGATTGTTTTGGGTCTCTAATTAGTCAAGAAATTCGTTTAGGATTTTCTTAGAGGTAAAAAGATCCTTTTTAATGTTTTCCCGTCGGCTAATTCGTCACTGCACTGTATCAGGTTACTAAATTGGTCATAACGTTTTACTCAAAACTTGGATTGTTGAAAAATTGGTGGCATTGGAAAGAAGATTCAAATACCTTTAATTTGATAGGTTATGGGTCACATAACACTTTATATTCTAAGAATATGGTCGTTTGAAGTTGACCCAAAGAGAATCTTACATCTAAACTTAATCGGTAAGGAAACTTTCAACTCAACTTTGTGCTAAGAGATTCTAATGATATTAATTGATATCCAAAATCATTCTCACAATAAATAATTGACCTTCACACATATGGGAAATTTAGGAATCACCCAGTACGATCTTATTCACAAATGAAGAATGGTTCGGGTCTTAACTTAAAAAAATTCAGGGTGTTACAATATCTTCCCCTTGGGATCATTCGTCCTCGAATGACGGCTGGACTGAGAATGGGAGGGGGTTACTCTTACTATATTCAAGCCTAACTCAAAATCACAAAGTACTTAACATAGGGTGATTATTCTGATCTAAATCACAAGATTCAGGTTCTATGCCTAAGTAGGAAATCTCATCCTAAGAACACTACTCCTTACCGCTACATTCAGCTAACCTTGAGTTCATATCACGAAATGCCTAATGTATCATGCATTGACCACATGTTAACAACACCACATTCAAGCCTAGAACCTTAACCACTTCATAGACTCCTACTAACTCACTTTCTAAGAATTTCTCATCCTCTCATCATCTCTACCAACTGAACTTTCATGCATTACTACCAGGAAGCTGATTTAGTATTCATCGTAAAACCTTATCTCCTCATTCCTTCACATTCATAACCTTAGATGGAATAAACACACCATAACTATCCGAATAATAAATAACAATCCTCTTCTCTATCATCACGTATCTACTATCAATAACACTACTCTCAATTAAAAGGATCACTGAGAGAGCTTTAGGGCGAAAGATCATAAGCACAATTCATTCGAGATGTCTGATATAAGAATATGCATGGCATAACATTATGTTGCTACACATTGAGAGTAAGTCATGAATTTATGAGACTAAACATACTGTGAGACATGATTGCTTATATGAATAGGTTCATAGCATGAGACTGATATCCATAACTTTATGAGTAAGGTTGAGATCAATGGGCTAAAGTCTTTGTCCCTCATTCTGGAAACTGAGCATAGATGTGAACCTCTATGAAGTATATGCTCATAGGTCATTAACACAATTCTGATATAAGAGACATCAACATAATGTTGTAATAACCGAACTTTAGGAATACGCAAGACTATAAATGGATTGGTATCTCACTTTAACTCTTTCTGAAGACAGCACTATCTGATTCTCAACACTTGACTTGGTTTCTCATCTTATCATCTCCCCCTTAGATTTGAAGTTGAAAACTTAAAGCTATGGATCTATTCTCATTATCTCTATACTGGTCTACATTCCTTTGACTCTAATACTCGGGAAAAACTTATCTCATGGCTACTAAACTCTCCATAAGCAGGTACTAAGACTCCTTCTAAGTCCTCTTTCTAAGATGCTTCTATTAGCCTCTTCTCATTGGTTTATAAGGCCGTTTCATCTAACTCTTAAGGGAATAATAATGCTCACATCAAACTATTCCACATTAACAACTCAAATATACTATCTAAGCACACATGAAAAATTATTAACTTAATTGGAACCTCGTCTGATTACATATAATCTCGGGTACACCTCTTAATGCTCTTGTTACTCTTATGACTTAGCCATACTTTACTGCTTTTATCTAAAAGTTAGAATCCCATACTTGTACCACTCACATTTATTGTAACTAACCTCTTAATTCCTCACCTACGCTATGTCAAACCTACCAGATTAGATCTCAAACTAACATCATCACCCTCATGTTTCCATCCTTTTGATCACAACACTCATGCCAAATTCAAACTTAGCGTCTATTTCTAAACACGGATATCAATATGATTGCTCGCTTACTATACTAACTTACAACTACTAGATAAATTTAAGAAACACTCGCCCACTAAGATCTCATGACGATTTGGCAATCTTTATCTCTCAGTCTACCTATTTACAAATTACCTTTACTTTCCACTTCACAACTCAAGTACTATTTAATCACTCACTATACGTCATTGCCTAATTAGTTCTATAACCCTTTGAATATTATGGGCTCTCCCTTAAAAATTATAAGCCTAGCTTAGAGCTATCACCTCATGAATACTCATGCTCTTCTATTCAACACCCACACTTGGTCGTTACTAACGCAATGACACATCATCATAAACTCTTTTATAGTTAAAGTATACTATAACTCATCCTAACTGGTAACCTTACTCTATCTCCTATCATGAAATTTACACAAACTCATCACTTCTTAGTCTACCCATAGGAGAAAACTCCTCATTAATAACATACTGGGTGCATGACTATAATAACATAATCTACCCTAAGACTGGGCGCCAGACCGGAACGGGATGGGTTGACAGGTTTGTTGACCGGTACCGGGATGAACCGGATCGGAATTACCGGGACGAATACTCGATTCCGTCCCGTCCCACTATATACCGGGATGGAATCGGAATGGACCGGAACGGACCGGAATGGAACGGGATGGGATAAACGGGATGACACATCTAGATATTTCAAAAAATGATAAGAAAAAAATTCAGTTATTTTAATTTTTTGAAATACAAAAATATGAATGTTTTTTTATTTTTCTAAGTTTAAATTAATAGTTTTCAAATTTATAATGTAATTTTACTTGAGTTTATTTTAAAGATATATTTTTTTAAATTTTTACTTATTAAGTTTGCAAGTTAAGTTTAATAAAGTTTTTTTTTTAAAAAAAAAAATGTTTTTGAGCTTAAGTTTTCAAGATTTGAATCTTTTGAAGTTTATTAAGTTTCCAAGTTAAGTTTACTAAAGTTTTTTTTTACAAAAAAAATGTTTTTGAGCTTAAGTTTTCAAGATTTGAATCTTTTGAAGTTTATAAGTTATTACTTATTAATATGTTATAACTTATAAGTTATATTTACAACTTGTAATTTAAATAACTTAAGTTTGTAATTTTAAAAAATTAAATAAAAGTAAGGATAAAACAATGACACAAAGTCACAAATTTAAAAATATCAATCCAATTTATTTAAATTTGTATTACAAATTACAATTTACAACTATTAGTAGAGTGCATAGTTTACGCAGCCACCTTCTAGGAAGGGTTCTGTTTCAACTAAGCCTCAAATGTAATACTAATAATTGTATAGTCCCGTAAATCCCTTCTCTAACTCAGCTATAGATTTATCGTAATCAACTACTGGCCTTGGTAAAGCTCGTTGACGATCTTGAAGTTCCATGCCATCGTCACTACCACATCCAATGGCTGAATCTATGAAAAGTTCAAATTGACCATCTAACTTTGAAAGTCCTTGATTTCTCTGCTCAGCATTTATCCAATCTCTAAACAACACCGATATCTCCAAACTGTCTTCTGCTAACGAATATCTGTGGTCTCCAATTTGAAATCTTGCCGCGCTGAAAGCTGCCTCCGAAGCTACTGATGATCCTTGAATTGCAAGCACGTCCTTCACCATCCTACTAAGTTTTGGAAATTGAGTTCCATGAGCCCTCCACCAGTTCAATAGTTGTGGTATACCTTCATCGTTTGTAATATTATCTGAACCCTGTTCAAGATATTTAACAAATTCACATTTATTAGAAGAGTCAAGACCAAGTTTATGTTTCACTCTACCATGGGCACCTACTCAAGGCATAGACATTTGAGGATTTTCAACATTATCTAAGGAACAATATTTATCATACATTTCTTTAGCAAGCAATTTTATACTATTTTGACATGTTACCAAATCAGATTTTGACATGTTACCAAATCTCACATATATGTATTAAACTTTCAGAAATAGTAGGATAATACATTCTAGAAATTTTTTTAGTAGCATCATAAAATGATTTCAAAAATATTCCAAGTTCATTTACTTCATCCCAATCACTAGCATTAAGTTTAAATTCAGGATAAGCATTATGACTATTAAATTGCATAGTAATAGGTTCTCTATATGTATAAGCAACTTCAAGCATATCATAAAAGGAATTCCATCTAGTTTTTACATGCTTCAGAACTTTTCTAAACGGAAGTTTACATGCATTACAAAGCTCTTTAAATTGATTAATTCTACTACTACTATGCATATGAAAAATATAAAAACAAGCATTATCAACTTTATCACAACTATTTTCAAATAATTTCACA
>JAJOOR010004521.1:0-37040 GCA_036250505.1 Solanum acaule
ATATATATTTGTATATAATGTACACACACAGCGATCTTCTCCTTCTTCTCTCTCGCTAGGGTTAAGAAAAAAAGCACAAAAAATGGATTTTGTAAAAGGTTAAAAGGAACAGGAGATGCTAATATAATGGGGCGAAATTCGGATTTGGACATTTTTAAGGCGCCTGAGTGAGAAATATTTAAATGTAACTTAGGACTTCGTGGGAAGCATTATGGTCTTTTTGGTCGGATCAAAATCAAAATCAAATCAATTTAATTAATTTTTAAAAATATAAAATTAAATCAAATCCAAAAAAAATTGATCTCAATTGTTATTTATCTTCTCCGACCTAAGTACTTACACTTGGATAAAATTAAATAAGAAAACACATGTGTTTTATATCATAGCATAATACATATAAGATGTAAATTATGACGTAGGATATTACATAAGACGCATGTGTCTATTTGTTCAATTTTATCTAAAGTTAGCACCTTATTTGGATGGTTGTTACCCATTGTATTGTATTATACTGTTAGTTTAAATATAATATTTGTTTTGGTTGTTACTTAAATTTATTGTATCGTCTCGTTTAAATTCATCGTTAGGTAACGACGAAAAGATCCATTTTATGTAATGACCGATTTAGTGTGGTTGAATCGTTACCTTAATATTTTCTTCTCAATTTGTCTTTATTTATTATTTAATAATTATATTTCATCTTTTACCTCTACCTTTTCATAGTAAGTCTATCATGTACCCTATTTATTTATTTTTAGATTTATTATTCAAATTAGGGGAAAAAGTCTGAAATATATCTGAACTTTAACTGAAATTGTTGTAATAATATCGAATTTTGGAAATGACCTTTTACCCCTGCACTATTTAATAGTGTATTTTAAAGGTATATATGTGCCTACATGGACATCATAAATATTGCAGCATTATAATAGTAATGTGTCCGCGTGGGTATATATATATCTTTAAAATACACTATTGAATAGTGCAGTGGGGTAAAAGGTCCTCCATAAAGTTTGATATCGTAACAGTAATTTCGATCAAAGTTAGAGTATTTTTCAGACCCTTTTTCCTTCAAATTATGAATGTGTGACGTTAGATAATGATAGAGAATAATACAATTTATTAAATATTATATGCATTCAAACAATAAAATATGATACAATATGATATAATATCAATTAAAGACTAAATTAAAAAATATATATGTTTATCTATTCTGACAATTCTGAAGTTATTAAAAAGATAGAAAGATGATAGAAATGAGAAGCTTTTGTCAATACCATTTCTTGGAATTAACATCATACCTTTTTTTGTTTGTTCTTTTTTTTTTTTGGCACTTCCAAGTTCCAACTTAATTATAAAAAAGGAAACAAATTGAGCTTTGGCATTAAGAAAACTCAAAGTTTTTCTAAAAGAAATATGAATTTTATGAGAAAACAAATTACAACAAGTTTAGTAATTGTTATTTTCTTTGTATCAACAGTTTTTGCAAGGAATATTTTGCAAATATCGAGTGAAAATGAAGATGGAATTTGTACATCTATGGTGGAAACTCAAGGCTATGGTTGTGAAGAACATAAAGTATGTTCAATATCCTACAATCCATACAAAAGGGTCGTTTGATACGAGGGATAAGTGATAATAATCTCGAGATAAAATATAAGATTTTTTATCTTATATTTGATTAGTGTAATTAGTTAGTCTCGAGATTATTTATCCCATCATACGTATTACAATGACGGGATAAGTTATCCCATCATATTGATGGAATAATTTTGTCTATCTCATTTACATACCAAACAATAAAAACAGAAATTATTGACGGATTTTTCTTAAATAAACAGCAAAATTAATCGCTAATTCTATTTTGTCGATGGAATATCATAAAAGTCTATTAGCTATGAATAATTTAACAATAGATTAGCGACGAAATTCATAGCTAATTTCATATATAGTTTTTAGTGGTGATTATATTATATAATATATATACACATTTGTGAATTGTTTTGATTTGTTTTTTTTTTCTTTTAGGTGACAACAGATGATGGTTATATTCTGAGTTTACAGAGGATACCCAAGGGAATATCTGGAAAGGCAGCAACTAATCCACCTGTCCTTCTACAACATGGACTATTAATGGTTAATTAATTCTTCACTTTGGTTTTAACTATGCTTATATTCTTTTGCTTCACAAGGACCGCATGTCGATGAACGAAGTATTTTGTATTTACCTAGAGTTTGAAGAAGGGTGAATTAATAATAGAATAAACAGAGAGAAAAATAAATATTTGAAATTTCGGAAAAGAAGAATAAGCCTCTCTAAGGAAATTTTAGCTTTCTTTCGCACTCTAAGGGTATAATGTAGGCAACCTACTATATGCAAATATTAGTGGGTTAGTGATTGCTTCTACGACTTGAATTCATAATCTATAGGCCACACTGAGATAATTCTATCATTGTTCCAAATTTTAGTTCAAACACTTGTTACAAACTCTATTTTTGTGGCAATTAAGTTAGCGACTTTCAGTGACGACAACTGATAGATCGCCACAAATACTTTTCCAAACCAAATTTTATCATTGTAGTGTTAACGAAGTTAATGCAAGCTTAATTGTTAATTTGTTCTAATTAATCGAAATATTCATTTTTCAGTCGGAAACAACCTCTTTACCTATATAATTAAGGTAGGGGTTATAACACTATGTATAGATCATCTTCTTCAGATCACTTATACGTGTGAGATTACACTAAATATGTTATTGTTGTTGTAGTCAAAATGTTAAATTTTTTTCGATTAATGACAGGATGGAAATACATGGCTGCTAAATCCTACAGATGAATCATTAGCTTTCATTCTAGCAGATGATGGTTACGATGTTTGGATTGCAAATACAAGAGGAACTAAATATAGCCAAGGACATACATCACTTAGCCCTCAAGATCCAGTTCAGTTTCATTAATTATTTTTGCACTATATCTCATATATGGAACAAGAACCTCGACGTAACTGGTAAAGCTACAGTCATGTGATCATGAGGATCACAGGTTAGAGCTGTAGAAACAATCTCTTGCAGAAATGCAGGGTAAGATTGTGGATAATAGACCCTTGTGGTCCAGCCCTTACCGAACCCCGCACATAGCCAGAGCTCAGTGCGAGCTACCCTACTATTATCACATATATGTATAAATATTTATTACATTAGCCAAAACAACAATTATTATAATTTAATCTATTTATTTTTTTTCAATTATGAACAGGAATATTGGGAATGGTCATGGGATGAATTGGTGGATTTTGATTTACCTGCTACATTTAAGTATGTTCATGATCAAACTGGCCAAAAGTTACACTATGTTGGTCATTCTCTGGTGATTTTCTGGCTATTTTTTAAATAGCATTTCACTCATTCTTTTCTTGATCTAAAAAGGGATAATTCCTAAACAGTTCGGCCAACTAGTTTACAAAATATATAAATTGTGTAAATTTTATATTAAATATACATATACTATACATTTTGTATATCTATACATATTATATATATAATCAATGTATAAAGTGTGTATATTTCGACCATAACAGTATATTAGTTGGCTTAATTGTATATATTCATTTCACTTATGGTCATCAAACTTATCTTTTTAGACACTGAAGTTATATAACTACTTTTTCTCACAAAAAGTTATTTCCAACTTTATCTTTAAATAATAGTCATTGTCATAGAGTTTCAAAATTTACGAGTAAAATTTCAGATAATATCCCGACTTTTCACATGTAAAATTTGAAACTCCACGATAAAAAACCATTTTTCGATTCCAAAGATGGACAGCTGGCCATAACCTCTTCATTTAAAAAATAACCATTGTCATGTAGTTTTAAATTTCATAAACTAAAAAGTGGGACTATTTTGGAATTTTATCCAAAGTTCAACTATTTTTAATGACCATCCATGAGGTGTAACGACTTGGGCACTGTCACGAAGAGAGGCTCGATGAAATAGACATGTTTGTGAAGATGCAGACTATCTGCATCTAGACAGACGAACCCTCGAAAAATGTGACCCTAATAGTATGTTTAAGAATAACTGAACTACTTTCTTTTCTTTTTTTTGAAATCTCAGGGGACTTTGATTGCATTTGCAGCAATTTCAGAAAATAAGCTATTAGACATGTTGAGATCAGCAGCTTTATTAAGCCCAATTGCTTATTTGGGGCAAATAAAATCTCCTCTTGCAATAAGTGCTTCTCAAAATTTTATAGCTGAAGTAAGAGAACTAATTTTCTTACCATTTTAAGCTCCTGTTTAGCCATAAATTTCGATAGTAGATATTCTTTTTTAAGAAAATAAAATAAAATTACAAGTTTCAAAAACTAGTCGAGACCGATCAGTTTATGGATTTTTGGGTGAAATTTCACTTTCACTCACAAAATTTTAATGTTTTTTTCAAATAAAATGCATGTTCAAACACAGTTTCAAGAACTATTTTTGAACAAACTTCATGAACTCATTTTTTTACGTTTTAACTAAATCTATAGTTGTCCCTTCAGGGACATCCGATAAAAACAAAAAACTAAATCTATAGTTAAATGCTAGCTTAAACATGTAGCTTTGATTACACTTCAACAAAAGTAGGTAAACATTTCCTTTTTTATGTTTTTTTTCAGGGTTTGTATTGGTTGGGAATCCATGAATTTGATCCAAGAGGGTAAGATATTCCATCCAATTCATTTGATCAATGCTTGTTTTTTTAAAAACAAAAAAATAACTTGGAAGTCAAGAAAGGAAAGATAAATAAGGGAGGAATTATTTCGCGGGTGATCATTCAACTTTTAGTTTAAACAAACAAACAACCTTCTATTATATTTTTGGCTTAAAGATTGCCCTATTTTGAATAGTTCAAGGACAAAACTGACATATTCTTTGTTGTTTTGGAGCAATCTTTTAAAAAAGGCTTTTTGAGCTATTTGGATAGTTGGAGGGTATTTTTAAGTTTGTTGTCCCATAACGGTGAGTCATTTTGAGGGAAACAACATAACGAATGGTAAAGTTGATCTATTTCAAATAGTTCAAAAGTATTTTTGGCCCTTTTCTGCATCTTTTATACTTAGTTATTTATTTCACGCCAAAAATACATTTCATGTTTGTTAAATTCATTTAGAATTTGCACTTTTGGCTGAAATTATATACAGAGAGGCTGTTGTCAAACTTTTGGAAAAAATATGCCAAGATCCAGGCAACAATTGCAGTGACTTGATGAATTCTTTTACTGGTATCTCAAATTCTTCAACAACTCATTCTTTTACATTTTCTTTAGACAAGTTGCATATCTGGCCGATCGGCTAAAAATATTATATTCGTTAGTCAAATATAAATATACATATATATACACATTAATATACAAAAAATATACATTTATAGACTATGCATTTCTCATTTTCTTTTATAATGTGTACTATTTTTTATGTTAGGCCCAAATTGTTGTGTGAACTCTTCAAGAACTGATATTTTTCTTGAGCATGAGCCACAGGCAACAGCAACAAAAAACATGGTCCATATAGCCCAAAGTAAGTTTGCTACTTCAATGCAGATAAATAAATAAACATAAAAACTTGAAATTTCGGGATAATTTAACGTATGGTCACTAAACTTTATTGATATATAAAATGGCTCTATTTTTTAATTAAAGTAACCGAACCGTATGTGAATGTCTCTAATATGCAAATGATCGGAAGGTCAAATTGACTACAGAGACGCCAGGTTATGCCACGTCACTCACCACATTATCCACTTTGTCACTCTGTAACATTCCACCTCATAAAAAAATCCACGATTTTTTTTATTCATATTCTATGACATGGAATTTAAAGAGTGACAAAACCCTTACGTGGGAAGGGATATGTTATAACTCAACGCGAAAAATTTGACCTTCTCATCATTTGTATTTTATGAGCAATTCACTCATAGTTTAAAAAGAAACACAGTATAAAAATTCTAGCTTCGCTATTGACTGACCTTTTTTTTTTTGGGATAGTGACAAGAAAAGGGACTATAGAAAAATTTGACTATGGAAATGATGACGAAAACAACAAACACTATGGGCAACCAAATCCTCCACAATACATAATGTCAAATATACCAAATAATATTCCTCTTTTTTTAGGCTATGGAGGGGCAGATTATCTTTCTGATGTGAATGATGTGAAGATTTTGTTGGATAAATTGCAAAATCATAATCCAGACAAACTTGTATTGCAATATAGAGAAGATTATGCACATGCTGACTTTGTTTTTGGTACAAATGCTAAAGAAATTGTGTATAATCCTATAATGGCCTTCTTTAAACTTAATTAAGAAGATCTAGTTATAAGGTTAATGTATATTTGTTGTTATTGTTATTTTTTTCAATTATATATATAAGTAGATATATTATAGTATTTTAGTTGTAACTTGTGAGTCAAAGTTGAATAAGTAGTATTGTATTCCCTCCGTTTTATTTTACTTATCCCCTATATCGGATATAGTTATTTCAATTTACTTGTTCAGTTTCTGAAATTAAATAAATTTTATTAGAGTATATTTTATCGTATGGTATTTTCCAGCAGTACAACAAACAAAGGATTTTGCGGTAATAATATAATTATTGTTATATTATATTTAGCAACAATAATATATATGAGTTTTTGTAACCAATACTCTATATAAATGTCGTTAAAGGGTTGAACGATTTTAGATACAATGACATTGACTCAACTGTCGCTAAATTTTTTTGCGGCAATATTTCAAGAAAATCTATTGTCACTATATGTTTCTTTGTTGTAGTGTAGTAGACAAATTTAGAGTTTCAAAACATCATTAATAATGTTAATTTAATAAAATACACCTTTCATCAAAGTTTTTTTAACGCCAATGGCCAACATTGATCAAGTAATATAAAACGAAAAAAATAACTACATAAAGTACCAGTAGTCAAAAAGATAACGAATATGTACTGTTCAGCCAATTAATTTCCGTTTCAACAAGAACAAAAAAAGGCACGTAGGAACTCGAAAGTAAATGAAAAATTGCTAGATTCAAATTACCAAATGTTAGGTAATTTAAATTGCAAGAAAATTGTTAATAGGGAATGAACCACGAAGTCAATTAAGTGTTTAATTAACTTTAATGCTTAATTATTATAAGTAAGTTCTACACCTAATACAAATTGCTTTTGTGTTTTTTCAAATAAAATATAAGAGAAGACGTAAACACAAAGCATTCAAAATTTTGACTAACTAGCTAACTTTTATTAAAGAAAAAAAAATTAAAAAATAAAGAAACTAATCTTACATGATTAATATATTGTTTATATACAGCAATATTAATTATTAGCTGTTATCGTTCAATAACGAGGGCTGAGGGGGACTTTTAAAAATACAACAAAAGAAATCGACAAAATTTCATAGGAATTGCACGATCTGTAACGGAATCAAGATTTTCACTAAAAAAAATAACATACATAAAAAAATTAATAATTTTAAATATGTATGAATAATATAATTTTCTGTCGAGTGAGGTGACCCTGACCGCTACTTGCAGTTGCAAGTAGAGATATATCTTGGTGGTTCGATGAAAAATCAATTTTAATTACTGAGTCAGTTTGATTTTTTAAGTTCGTCAATAATAAGTATTTTATTGAGTATTTGAATAAAATTTACTAATAAATTTAAGAAACTATCGATATATTAATACGCATTTCAAGAAATAAAATGATCATGCAGATTTTACATCACTATTTAATATGACGATATATTATTTTATAGTACTGGCTTTAGAATATATTCAAAAGTTCACTACATTTGTCACGTTAAACAAAGGGTGTATTTTAACTTTTATGGAGTACTATTTGATTTTATGAAGATTTTGCATCATTTTTTAATATGACGAAATATTTTATATTGACTTTAGAATATATTCCAAAATTCATATGTATTGGCAGTTGGCTACTACTTTAATAATTTGTCACGTTAAACAAATGAAAATGTGTACGTTCTGCTAACTTTTATTATTATTATTATTATTATTTTATTTATATTATTTTTTTATTAGAGTACTATTTTGATTTTATGATGATTTTGCATCATATTTTAATATGACAAAATAATTTATATTCGATTTAGAATATATTCCAAAAATTCATATGGACGTAACAAGGGTAAATAATACTGATAAATGGTGAATATTTATTCTCATGTGTCAATCGTTTATCTGAAATCAATAAATACACAATATGTGTTAGAATATATATCGCTCAATCATGGCTAATTATGTATCATTTAACCATAATAAATAATATTTATTTAGTGTAAGCAAAAAAAAATGTTTTAACAACCAATTGAAATTAACTCGACTTGGGATTGATATTTATTAATAATCTGTTTAGCTAAATTTCTAAATCAATTTATTTATTAAAATATTATTATTTTTAAAAAGTAATTTAGAGAGAAGCATAAGCCGTTTTATAGGCTTGATTGGTTAATTATTAATCATACAGTATAAGACAATTTCAATAATCAAATGTTTGTTATTCAATTCGACTTGTGATCGTAAATATATATTATTCACTTTTTTTATTAAGAATAATATTGCATGTCATATAAACAAATCTATCAAGATAAAACGAATCAAAAGAATTGATAAATTAAGGATATCAATATCATGGCGTTAAAATAGAAGTCGAAAAAGTTAAGTTTTACATGTACAAATCTCGAAATGTTAAATTCAAAAGGCTTTTGAGTAGCTAGAGAGCTACTCTCTCCGTCTCAAAATATTTAATCGTGATTTTTATTTACATGCTTTTAAAAAAATATTAATTAAAAAAACCGTTCAATTATTTTATCGTTTTTAATGTTTTATAATTTATATATTCATCGAATATTTACTTTATTACGTGTCATAATTGAGATATATAGTCTTCAAAAACAATTACGACCTCCTCTATTCATTTTTGACTGGACACACCTTTCAAGTAGTATATCCCTTTGAATATAATAAATTGAATATTTTGAAAAAATAAATCGAAAAATGAATAGTACTTAATAAAGGTAAATATAAATACATAAAATGGTAAGTTATTTTTTGATTTTTTAAACTGGATAAGTAAAAACAAACTTTTATTTTAGATATACATGGCAAGTAGTAAAAATGAATGTGGGGGGGAGGGGGGTATAATTTGTCGTGAACTTTTAAAATGACAAATATTTTGACATAAATATGTTTAATAAGAACGATAAATATTTTGAAATAGAGGAAATATGACGTTAATTGAATTGTGATTTTTGTAATCCAAATTGATAACCGAGCATAATTAGAGTAATTTTTAATGACAATGACTTAGTATAGACTATATAGTATCCTAAAGGTTTTAATAAAACGAGGGACTAATATAATGTTTTCTTTTCTTCCTAAATTGACAAGTATATTAAGATATCGAGGGAAAAGGTATGGATGGAATTAAAAAAATTGTGATTATTGTACAATAATGATATAAAATACTAAATGTGATTAGGTGAAATGAATCTATAAATTATATAAAACTAATCGTCATATCTTTGATTAGTTGAATTTTTCTTAATTAACAACTTCTTCAACTTGTGAGGGGATCGTTTGGCCGCTGGTTAGAAAAGTGAATTATTCATGTATTTAAATTAGCATAGTTATTATAATGTTTGATAGTGTTTTAGGCTTTAGCTACATATAAAATTTAACACACCAAATATATACCATATATATATATATATATATGAGAAATCTTTATGTTATTTTATGTAGGATAGCGTATGGAATAAATAATGTATGAATAACTAAACTCTCAATAACTAATTTCTACATTACTAATATATGTATAAATCTAACTAGTAACCAAAAGACGCTTGATTATCCACCTCACTGTCATAGCAATCCAAACGAGGATGATTTCCTATATCTTATAGAAATAAATCTTATTTCTCGATTTTCTATATAATTATTATTATTTAAAACGGATCTAGTAAAAAGGATCATTTAGGAAAAAATTTACCCGCATCGGGCGTTTACATCAAACTAATGCAATTTCCACTATTATGTGATGTAATGAAGTAAAACACACATTAATTAATTAAGATTAAGTAAAATGAACTTTAGATTTAAACACATGACATGCATGTATTGTATTGATCTATACACCTGATGCGGGTAAATTTTAACCCGATCATTTAATATTTTATTTTAAATGACATTGTTATTATAAATAAAAATAATAATTCTGAAGAAAATCATATAAGTATAGCGAAATATCATTAAAACGAATAGTTATTATAGCAAGATAAATGGATAAAAAGGCGGTAGTGCATGTACATTAAGGAATAGTGTAAAGTGTTACGTTATTAAAAGGTCAATGTATATAAGTGTTACGTTATTAACAATGAAATAGCAAACGTCAAACGAGTTTTCTAATATATATAAAAAAGTAATTTTGTTAGCTTATTATTTATTTTTTTTAAAGAAAAAAATTCTTCGACAAATTCGTAATCACTATTTTTCAAATACGTACTAGTACCTACAAGGTAATGTAAATCGACAAGTTCGTTGCGGTGACCATGACTGAGACGACGTTGACAGAAAAAATATAAAATTAATCCATAACCTTTCTTATGAGATAAAAGATACCATGTGCTATTTTTGTTAGTTAAATGAGCTTTCCCATAAGCAAATTGTATGTTACGTATTGAAAGAAATTCATGTCATATTCACAATTACGGTAATTGAAGTTTGGTATAAACTAAATAATCAATCTATACTTGCTTCGTACGAGCTACGTGCATGGGTGTTTAATTGTACTAAATCATATTAACGTATCATGATTAAGAGATTTAATGGAACGAGAATATATATTAATTAATTATAATTAAGTGAATATATATTATTTATAAATATATATCATATATGCATTTGTTTGCAGCAATTTTTGAAGTGATAAAAAGTAAATTACAATTACAAATAAAGTATGAAGAAACATAACTTTATTGATAAATATGTAGATACAATTTTGTTCTTCCCTTGATTCTTACTCCATGATTCGAGGGTTGACGTATTTCTCGAACTAGGATGATTTGGATTTGATCTCTTTATGAATATTTCATTAATTTGTGTAATATTCGAGATGCCTCTTTAAGAGAATACAATACCCTTTATATAAGCATAAGCTATAGAGTTTAGGGTTAGAGTAGCCTCCAAGAAATCTAACTGGAACTGAATATTTTTTTATAGAGTTCTAACTAGAATTGACTATGTCTTGTAGAGGCCTACAAATTGAGATATATAGTTGAATCCTACTCCAAACCTCCCCTCTTTCAACCGTCATCTTTCTCGTCTTTTCCTCTTTCATCGTTGAATCCCCACCATTTTTTTTCTTTACTTCTGATCTTTCACTCATATTAATTTTCGATTTTAAGAAGACGATTTTCTTTTTTTTAAGATATGAATCAAAATTGATATCACTAATTTTGAAAATTGAAAAGAGAAGATTGTTAGTGTTGAAAATTGTTGCTTCAAAATCAGTATTTAAGGCAGTGTTTGTATTAATGGTGGTGAACTTGAATTTTTTTTTAATGTAAGATTAATCCTCATTTTTTCCTAATTTTTTTTCTTTCTAAAATTGTTAATAAATAAAAAGAAATAAAAGAAGAACTAAAAAATAAAAATTTAAATAAGTTTCAAGGTGGCAGTGATGTGGCACTGATGTGTCGATGACATGGAGCGTGTGAGATGCACTTGCCACTGTGAGACTGATATTAGAATTTTAAGGTGATATTAAATTCATTTCAAATGAGATTAGGGGGGCAAATAATTACCCGTAAAGTTAAAGGCTAAATTAGAATTTTTTTTATGTATTTTCTCTTATTAATTCAAGGTCAAACACATACACAACCCCTCAAACTTGCCCTCATTTTTCATTTTGGCACTCCAACTTGGCCTTGTTCCATTTTAACCCTTAAACTCCATTTTTTATGTACCATTTAAACACTTATACTATTTTTTATGATTTGTTTATTTATGTTCTTCAATAGCAATTTCTTATTTTTTTAAAATAGACGTGTGCCTATTAATTTTCGTAAAAAAATTAATCATTCGCGAACGAACATAAAAATTTTCAAACAATAATATTATTTTTTTATATTTCTCTGTATTTTTGCATGAAAATAAATTGACGGAAGTTCTTTGATTTTCTTTCTTAAACATTCAATTAAATTAAATAACACTACTTATTTTTATTTTTTTTATCATCTAGGCTATCTAAATTTAACGTAAATACTCACTTTTAATTTTTAATATAAATCAATACAAATAAAAAAACTCATCTTCAAAAAGACTCGACTGACTTTGTTAATAACACTACTAATAAAAAGACTCTTGTTCATTGCTAATAACACTACTAAATAATGTTAAAACTCGACTAACTTTGTTAGGTTGTCGGTAATTTTAAAGAAAGAAAATCAACACAATTTCGTTGGTTATTTTTCACACAAAAATACATAACACTCTTAAAAAGAAATTATTATTTTTTAAAAAGAATTATTTTTTGTTAATTTTTAATTTTTTAACTAAAATTAAGTGACACATGTCAATTTAAAATAAGAAGTTGTCATTGAAAAATATATATAAAAATAAAGAAATCATAAAAATAATATTTCGTGTTAAAATGAAACATAAAAAATGGAATTTAAGGGTTAAAATGGAACAAAACTAAGATAAAGTGTCAAAATGAAAAATGAGAACAAGTTAAAGGGACTATATATGTGTTTGGCATTAATTCAATGTAAATGCTAATGTTTGGTAATGTTTGACCATGCATGTATATATGCTTATATAGCACGTGCATTAGCCATTAGATATACTTTTTATAGTAAAATAGTTAGATATTTAAGAGAACAATTATATTTAAATTAGATAGTTATCTACTTTCTATAGTAAAAACGTTAGATATTTATCTATTTTTTTAATAAAAAAGTTAGATATTTAAGAGAACAATAATATTTAAATTAGATATTTATCTACTTTTTATAGTAAAAAAGTTAGATATTTATCTATTTTTTTAGTAAGAAAGTTAGATATTTAAGAGAACAATAATATTTAAGTTAGATATTTAAATGAAGAACAATAAAATAAATATATAAAAAGGCGGAACTCATTGACTGAATTCCTAAGTTATATAAACGAAAAAAAAAATCTTCAAAAATATCTCTAGAAAATTGTTCCAAAAAAATTATCCTGGCCATACCAACTTAACTTTGAAATTTCTAAGTCAAATTTGGTAGAACCCATTCAAATTTTATCATCGCAATGAAGATTCCATTTCACTCTTTATAATTATTTTTTTATATTTTTTCTATTTCAATTCCTTAAAAAATATTGTGATGGGATAAAATGTATTACTCATTCTTAATTAGAAGTTTATAGTTTGAATTAAATGACTTTCTTGAATGCAAAATTTAAATTAATCAATAAGTAATTAATTTAAGATGTGTCATCATTTTATACGTTCGATTGATCAAAATTTTAAAAATGTACTTTTTCTTAAAATGACATTTATAGTAAATGTAAAAAAAAAAAAAAGTTACACAAATGATATTTCACCTGCCCCATACACCCACCCCACCACGCACTTCTCATATTATTTATCCAAACTATGTATAAATATTTCTAGAATAATATTTTTAGTTTACTTATCAAATATATATATTTAAAAAAAAATAGTAAAAATACTCTCTCTATTTTTATTTATATGTCACCATTTTAGATTTCATGTCACTAAAGAAACTAGGTAAGTTTATCATTGTACCCTTATTTAGTGATCTCTTGAAGTCAACTTATAAATAAATGAACATAAATTAATTTATTTTGATTAATTAAATTGACCAATGAACATGAATTAATTATTTAATTTTTTTATGTTGGTCAAATTCATACTTTCAAGACTGATAATTCTCAAGGATAAAATAGGAAGAATAATATTATTTATATATTGATTTTGTAAAATGATAAATATTAAAAAATATCTATTTTTCATAAAGACGATATGTAAATAGAAATGAAGAAAGTGTTGAAAACGTCTATTTTAAATAAGAACGACATATAAATAGGACGACGACGGAAGTATATTATTGTTTGTCTTCGTCTGTTCGCCGACTTCAAGTCACTTTTTACACCCCTAGGAAACTGTTGGCAGCAAACTTTACCTCTGTTTTCCACTCCTCCTTTGATTCTTTGTTATTTTGACCATATCATATGGTTTGTGAAATAGTTAATTATACACTATTGGCTATTCAATTATCGAGATTTTTTGTTAAAATTTAATCATCTAATATTCAAAATCTACTATCTAATAAATCTAAAATATGGTGAGAATCTCATATCTAAATTTTAATATTGCTTTAAAAAATTATATTGAAAAAAGAATTAGCTCATTAAAAAAGAGAAATATGAATTGTTATAAGGAAAAACTAAGCAAATATTCCGTAAAAGCAAAATAATTATAAATATATATCCCTTTACATTTATACCCCACTAAATAATTACACTATATATCCCCAAATTAATTTCACTTAACTGATAGTAAATCGGTATCATATATTGTTTGGTATCATTAAGGCTGATAATTTCGCTTAATTGATACTAAATCAGTATATATATGCTCTATTGGTGTCATTAAGATTTCTTGTTCATAAATTACTCATTAGTCAATGGTACTATAAGAGTTTATATATATATATATATACTCTATAGTATCATTGACCAATGAATAGCTTCTGAACAAGAAACTTTAATGATAATATATATTTATATATTTATATATATATATATATATGGAAAAATCCTTTTGGCCAGAAAATTTGGCCAAAATGGTATTTTACCATGTTATTTTACCTTTTTGAACATTTTTATCCTTTTAACTTTAATACATTTTAACTAAAAATGAAAAAAAAAGATCAGTTTATTTTAAAATAAAAAAATATATTATAGTTTTTTAAAATTTCTGGCCAAAATTTCTGGCCGAATTCTGGCCAAATAATATTATTGACTAATGAGTAATTTCTGAATAAGAAATCTTAATGATACCATTACAATATACATATACTCTCATAGTATCATTGACTACGGAATAATTTCTGAACAAAAAACCTTTATAATACCACAACACTATACATATACTCTTATAGTACCATTGACTAATGAGTAATTCCTGAACAAGAAATCTTAATGATACCAATACAATATATATGTACTGATTTAGTATCAATTAAACGAAATGATCAGTCTTAATGATACCAATACAATATATGATACTGAATTAGTATCAATTAAGCAAAAATCATCAGTCTTAATGAATAGGGGGTATGGGTTGTAAATTTTTTTTGAGAGAATGGGTATTTCTTGAATAACTTTGGATTTGGGTGTGAACAAGTAATTATTTTGAATTTTATGGTTCATTTATGTGTAACGACCCGAACCGTCGTTATTTAGGAGAAACAAAAATCCGAGAAAATCTGGCCATTGTCCCGCCATAGCAGGCCAGATGCCGCTAGGGCGGGGTAAGTTGGTTCCAGAGCGGGATAGGCGAGATAGAACTTAAATAACACAAAATCTTATTTTCTCTGTCTTCCTAAAATACCTAATTTAGTCGTAAAACACCTTAGAAAACCCAGAAAGCTGCTGCAAGCTTGGGAAGAAGGGAGAGAGAGATTTCTAGCGCGAGGATGGTGATATCTTGCAGATTCTTGGCCAAAATCACCATCACGAATCCCAAAAAATAGGAATCGAAGTCAATAACTCTGTGCAACTGCTTGGCGCCCAGGTAGGCTAGATTTTTATGAATTGAGTAGTTTAAATATGTGCTCCCTGCATAATATATGTAAATCGATGGTAGGATTTATGCGTAGGCCTTCATGCATCGAATGATATGATTCAATCCCTAGAAAGAAGTCTTAGACGATGAATTAGGGCTGAGTATGGTCGAATTAGGGTTTACATGATGTGCATGATGAGTAAATCCATTGTAGGTGATGGTTGTGATTCTATGATTGTGTGATGTATGTTTGATCTTGCTTCATTATAATACATGTATGTATATAAATGTTGCATTATTGATAACACTTGTTGTAATGAGGTAAATGAATGATGGTTACCATGAAATCATGACTTAATTGTATGATCTTGAGGATATACTTGTGATTGTGATTGTGGTGTGTTGAATGGATCGGTTGTCACATTCCGGTATAACTAACTTGGATCGGATGCCACGTTTCGGCATAACTAACTTGGATCGGTTGCCACGTTTCGATATAATTATGGGATCGATTGCCACGATCCGACATAATTATGGGATCGGTTGCCACGTTCCGGCATAATCATTGGATCTGGTACCACATTCCGGCATAATCATTGGATCTGGTACCACGTTCCGGCATAATCATTGGATCTGGTACCACGTTCAGGTATGCTAACTGTTTGGGTTTGGGTTCCATGAGAAGACCAATGATTTGCATAATCGTATATGTTGATGATATTGTATTGTTCAATATATGCTTGTGATTATATGGTGGCGTTGACTTATATATGTTGCATTTAGAGGGTATATTGTTGTATTGGCTTATATATGATTGTTTTGTGTGTTAAGCGAACTTGTTGGGTATAGTGGAAGGGTAAAGTGTTCAAGGAGCGAGAGATGGATAGTAAGAGTTATTCGTGTGTCGTAATGGCGGGAAGTAGAGGTAGTGTATGCGATGAAATATGCATTGGTGGACTTCACCTTGGGAAAAGAGTTTGGGTTTAGTGGTAAGAAAGTTTGAGGTAGTGTACTATGTGACCATGGTTGAGTAATGTGATGAGGAAGTAAGGGTACGAAGTGAGTGGTTAGTTGGAAGGCCGGTAGGTGTAATTGGGGATTCGTTAATGTGTTAGAACGGTTAGGCTATGATCAAGAACCTTGTAAGTAGGTGGATTGAGAAGGTGGTTAGCAATCAGAGTACTAGTGTAACTTGGAGGTATTTAAGAGAGGAAAAAGGTGGAGAAATAAGGAGTTTATTGCATAATTGTACTAGTTGTTTCCTTATATTATGCGGTGAGCGTCGGGTTGACTGATGATGCCTACCAGTACGTGTGTTTGTACTAATAATACTCTTGCTATGTCTTTTGACATAGTTTGGATACAGGTCGGTGATGTTTCATTAGGTGAAGACAAAGAAATTCTCCAGCAGCTTCTATTCTTCCTTCCGCATGGTGGGAGTTGTGTCTTTTATTTTTGTTGTCCAGTTGTACTCTTAGTAGCTCTTGTACCTGTTTAGACTAGATTCTTGGGGGTGTTAATTACTTTACAAGTCTTAACTAGTATTTATTTAAAGAGGTTTTCATTTATAAAGATTTATGTCTTCCATTTATATCCGTCTTTCGTTAAATTTCCGCATGTTTAAACTTTCTAGGTATGAGGGTTCTCCTACTTAGGTGTTAGAATGGGTGCCCGCACGGCCTGGTGGGTTGGGTCGTGACAAATTGGTATCAGAGCCTAGGTTACCGATCTCCCAGTACAAGAGCAAAATGCGGACTAGACACCTGCAGATTGGTGTGTTAACGTCCACACCTAATCTTCAAGAAACTTGGAGGCATTTTTGGAAGTTGTTCCACTTATTCTCTCCTCTCGTGCGAGTGTCGCTTGTGGTATGAGTTGAGTCCAATTGGTATCTCTCGATTCCAATTGGTATCTCAACGAAGTGAACTAGACGTCGTTAATACGACTGAAGGGACACCAACAAGTTAATTGGAACTGGGAAGGTTCCAATTGGTATCTAGCCTTAGAGGTTGTAAAAGGCATGGATGACCAGTAATGGTCATCTATGGAACGAACTAACTAATATATTGAACTTGTCTGTGCATTGTATCTTGGAAACTGTGAATGTGTGATTCTTGCTGTTTGAATTAACTGCAGATATGAAGTTGAACTTGTTGAATGTGATGATGCGATTATGTGTACTATAAATATGTGTCAGAACCTTATTATGTGTAATGTGTTGGCCAATTGGTTTAAATTATGCAAGTTGTAAATGTTTAGGTGTATCATATGGATATGTGGGTGTAACATTGAATTAATGAGAACAAGTTGGATGCTGTGTCGTTAAGATTGACTCGGATCAACTAATGTTTTTTCTAGCTTTGAGATTTATCTTAGATTGTTTGGTTAAGCTGGGAACCTTGGGGAAATTTTAGAAAAACGAAAATAACCCATAAATTATTGACCTGGGTTCTGATCCCATTGGAGCCGCTGGGGCGGGATTATTCCCGCCATAGCGAGACCGCCAGAGCGGGATATGGCGAGGCAGAACCTCAACTCAGCCTCCCTTGTTTTCCCTAATGCCAACCCCAATGGGATCCGAACAAATTCCTGCAATCCTTTCAGTGTTCAGCAGTTTGGGAAATAGATATAAAACTTAGAAATGCACCATTTTCTACGAAAAAGCAGGAAATCAAACACCCGTGTGCTACAAAAACTTAGAGAGTCGAAAGATAAAAACAAGTTTGTCTAAAATTTACAAGCCAAAGAGGGGTGAAAGAAAAGCTAATCAAGAACCCTCGAATTGGGTGGTGTCCACGTCGGAGTCAAGGTCCTTTGGGGGTATCACGCCAGCCTAGGCCCCATTCAACATAGGGAACTTTGTGTAGTCCTTTGGATCGAGTTGGGGAATCTCCATGTCAGGGGCAACACAAGAAAAAATTGACTTAATTGTCTTTCACATCCAGGTCATCAGGCGATCCCTCTCCAGACCCTTCATCATCTCGTAGCGTAGTTGGCGATGGAGCATCTCGACCTCTAGGGCACTGCTGGTGAACCGGAGTGAAGTCAGCATAGGCATTTCCCAATCTCTCCCGAATGGCAGCCAGATCCTCCTCGACCCGTGCCTCGTCATCTGAATCTGTTGCCGCCTTACTGCGGCTAACCCTGCCAGTCCTCCTCCTCTTGCTCCTAGAAGTAGAACCTGCTCTAACCAAAATAGGGTGAAAGGGGGGATTCATAGGAAGTACCTCGTCGGCATCAAATAGTGGCACTCCCACCCGCTTGCAGTGAGCAGTGATAAGACCAGAGAGAAATAATGCCTTCTTGTTACCTTGGTAGAACATCTTCCACTCAGAGATAATTTGCGCCCCCAATTTTGATACAAAATATTAACTAGATTGGTATATTATATGGGGTAGAATTTAATAATTATAGGTATATTATATGGTACAATTTTGATAGTAGCAATTTTCAATGTTATTTGTGAATGGTGTCACATCGTTCTAGTGTAATTTCAAATTTTCAAGTTTGTACTAGTGTTGATTTTAAAAGATAATATTATCAAAATAATAATTTTCGTTATGTTATAAACTGACAATTTGAGAAAAAATATATGACAAAATCACAAGTTCAGTTTATTAGATGGTGCATATGTTGCTATAATATTTGTATTTCACATGATATAATATTGATATAATTTTGATATTTTAGATGATACAATGTTGGTATAATTTTGATATTTTAGATGATACAATGTTGATATAATTTTGATATTTTAGATGATACAATGTTGGTATAATTTTGATGTTTTAGATGATATAATATTGGTATATATATATATATATTATACGGTACATATATTTTTTTTACACAAATTTGATATATTATATGGTATATATTGAGGTGTAATATAATATTAACATATTATGTAACACTTAACACCAAAGTTGTACAAAATCTAATATGCAAGTTTTTAATTACTATATTAAACTTTCTAGAATCACATGGTTATTTAAGTCATACCATAACAAATTAAAATATTTTGTCAAAAAAATAATGTAGTTAACTTTCAAAATTTTAGAAAAAAAATTAAAATTTGGTTACAATAAAGGAAAACTATATTTGTATGAAACAATATTAAAGATGTGAGATAAGGCTACAATTAATAATTTGATTTGATTGAATAAAAAATTAAGAGAGAGAAATCAATATATGAGCAAAATTAATATAAAAGAGTATAATTATGATTGGAAAGCCAAAAAGTAAACAATAATGATCAATTCCATAATTTAGCACATAACCCCCCAAAAAAAGAAATAAATTGAAATATATATAAAAAAAATCGAAAATTCAATATATGGACAAAAATAATAATATAAAAGAGTATAATTATAGTTGGAAAGCTAAAAAAATAAACAATAGTTATCAATCCCATAAATTTTGCACATAACCCCCCAAAAAAAAAGTCGGATACTAAAATATATTTTTTTTAAATCAGAAATTCAATATATATGAAAATAATAATAATAATATAAAAGAGTTTAATTATGGTTGGAACAAAAAGTAAACAATAATTATCAATCCCATAAATTTAGCACATAACCCCCAAAGATGGAAACAAATCAGAAAATAATATATATAAATAAAAAATAAAAAATAAATATTTTGTCATATATGTAATTAAAAACTTAATTTTTGTAAATAAAAAGGTGTATATACATATATTGTTAATTAAGTTCTTAAATAGTATATTCTTGTAATTTTTCCTATTTATTATTGAGATTAAGCGGGTTAAGTTGGGTGGGCCAAGACCCAATCCATTTGAGCCCAAAATAACTTGAGCGGATTAGAACCCAACCCAATTCAATTTCTATTTCAATTCATTTTAACATCTCAAATTTCAATCCAATCTATCCATTTGACATTCCTAATTATTAGTTATGATCTCATTTATCAACTCAATCAATTTTGACCCGTCCAATCCGACTCTCTTAGATGCCACATATAGTTAAACATCCTTTTCCTACTCCAAAATGACAATAGCGTCCTTTTGTTTCTGCATTCTGTATCCAGATATATATCTCTATATATATACTTATGTGGATCAAACCCAAAGAAAACACACTAAAAAAAGTTTAAGCCAAAATCTGCAATCAAAAGAGAGGAAGATGTGTTGCAACTCCCATGGCGTAATCCCTACAAGCGAACCTCGCTTTCCCCTATTCTCCACCCACCCACCAACAATTTCTCCAAATCGTCGTCTATTTTTTCTTAACTATCCTTCGAATTATGTAGTTTTGAAGACAAAATTCGTGTCATTCAAACCTAAATCGAACCTAAACGATGTCGTTTCATATACCGACACGGATAAGAGCTTTTACGATCTTCTGGGTATACCGGAAACTGGATCGTTGTTGGAAATCAAGCAAGCGTACAAGCAATTAGCAAGGAAGTATCACCCGGATGTTTCACCTCCGGATCGGGTTGAAGAGTATACACAGAGATTTATTAGGGTGCAGGAAGCTTATGAAACGTTATCGGATCCTGGAATGAGAGCTTTGTATGATAGAGATATGGCTAAAGGGCTTCACTTTGGTTTCTCTGCTCGTTCACATGAGGTGTGTTTGCTTTTCTTTTTCAATTTGTGTCTTTCGTTAATTATTGAATGCATGAAAAATACGCCCAATTTGACTGCAATTTTGCCTTTCTGCGCCTCTGTTATACTCTTCAATTCTAACTTTGTATGTTGCATGTTTACAACCATAAGATTAAAGGATATTTTGATATATTCTAGAGTAGCTATCTTTAGGCTAAAGCACAAAATTCGTATAAAACCACTCTACTGTGTGCAATTGTAGAGACTTTGATCTCAATTATTAGTTATTATCTTAAAAAGTCATGTTCTTTGTTGAAAAACATTTGAAATGAAGAAGAAGAAGAAAGTGACTTTTTGAAATAAAAATTATTACTAGTTGAATGACCATCTGAGAAATCAACTCCAGTTCCATGGTTTCATTTATATTTTGGTCTGGTTAGGCATGATTCACCTATTGTATGCTGATAGGTGAAGAGACTTAAGGGTATTTGCACATAAAGGTCAATGAAAAAAGCCTTTTGATTGAAATAGGCATAGTAGAGTATGAAATTCTGAAGATCCATCTAGTGAGGACTTGCATATTGGTTTTATTTTATTTGTTCTAGTTTAGTTTCCCTTTATACCGGTAGTGTCCGAGCAGTTTGCATACACCTCGACTACTCAACCGAGTATGTGCTACTCTCTCTTTCCACCGAGGTTTAGGCAGATGGGACTACTGGTGTGACCTCTACTGGAATTCATACCCAAGGTTATGACACTTATCCACATCATAAAGGATTATATGCTGAAGATAAGAATTTGCCTACATGTTCCAAAGAAAGTAGAATCTTAGTATATTTGGCTAACTGTTGAGTTCAAAAGAGATATTATGTAAAGATTTGCGGAATATTTTCTGGAAAAGTAGTCACTTGTCTTTAAATTGTCGGTATCTAGATGCCTGAGGCATGACAAGTCTTAAAACGATCGTGCTCGGAGTCAACTTAGGTGGGTTCCCCTTTTGGTCGGATGACTGCATAATATAACCAACAAAAAAAGACACTTCATTGAGGCATCTATTTTAGCATTAGGCAGAAACTACATGTATTTACTGGGGTATGACAGAACTGCTGGCAATTAGGAATATATGGTTTAGTCATTTGGTCTTTCTCATATATACTTTGGTGTTCGATGGTGGTGTTCCCTTGCACTGTTGACACTTGTAATCTTTGGCGTTTCCACTGTTTTCTCTATTTGATGGACTAAATGAATGTTATCATGATAGATCTCATTGATCGAGTATGAGATAGTCCACTGTTTCGTGGAATAACTCAATTAGTGGAATCTTAAAGGGAAAGTATGAAATACTTCATTTTTCCAATTCTTGGGACAAGAGGAGTGAATGAAACTTCTGTTTTCTGTTAATCTATCAAACATTAGAACTAACTTTTTTCATGTAAATGATGGTAACTGTTTGATAATTACTTCAATAATAACTAGAGTCACTTGAAGTATGGAACGTGGCCTTCCAGTCTTTGCCCTTTTTTTTTACTCCTTTCCTGAAATACAAAGCTACTTCGCGTGTAATCTTGGTTGGTTTCAAGAGACTTTAATAAGCGATGTTCTTTTTCTTCGGATCCAATGTTTAAATGATAACAAGTTGTTTGACCTTAGCATACTGCTTCTGCCACTGTATCCCGCTTTTGATTCTCATTTATCTCATCAAAACTTGTCATTCTTATGTGATCACTTGAACATAAGATTTTCCTTAGACAGCCACTCTGTTCTTTTGACATTTATGTACTTGATTTTTATCTGCTTGTACGCTCTATGGCATGTTTTATGTTCTCGAATTCTTGGTATCCTCTTGCTAATTCGAGTTTTTTGCTATGCTTTAGGCGATGGAGGAGAAAGGTGAGTGGAAAAATCGTTGGCAGTCTCAGCTATCAGAGCTCAAGAGACGAAGAACGTACAAGGAATCCAGTAACAGTATGTCTTGGGGAGCACGGATGCGCAAGCAAAGGGACGATGCATAATCTGAATCGATAATAACTAATACATCTTATTTTATTTTGGATATACAGGAATGTTTTTAGTTTTCTGCTAGTACTAACCATATATGTATCACCTTATAGGCAGTGCATATTGTACATAAAGTATATGAATCAAGAATATCATTTCCAGTAGTACACTCTAGTTTCTGGTACCTTGTTACTTTCAGAAAAGACTGCTGTTTTATCGTATATTTAAGCAAGTTGGTGGCTTTCATTGATGTTGGCTATATATGCCAAGTTGTGCGGCCTCTTCACTTTCGTTGCCATTCCCGTATTGGATTTTTCCAAAAATACACTACTTTTGAAGAATTCAACGCATGTAGTCATTGTTGAAGAGTCCGAGCAACATAGTATATATGTCTATATCATTTGCCAAAAGAGAAAATGAATTTTTCTTCTGATTATGGTCAAAATTGGGTGAAATCACATGATGTTGTGAATGGTCTGATGCCTTTTTTTGTTTTTGCCTCCACCATGCTGCTGTCTGTACACAATGTATGAATAGTGAATATGAGGTGTTTATACACACTTTTACATTGTTATACACCTTATATATAATTATATACAATATATGCATACATTGTACAAATTGCTATAATAAAATAATCTCGAAACTAGCCAATATCTCAAATCAAACATGAAATAAAGTTGAGCTAAATTTTATTCCAAAATTATTATTTGATTTTTTCTTCAGTAGTGTTGATATGGACAAAACACATCAAAGAGAAAAAATTCAACTTATCGTATAATTTTTCTATTTTCACCAATTTGTAACACCAAAAATGCAAAAAAGGAAGGCCTTTAAATAAAGGAGCCACTGCTTTGCCAAAAAAAATTGAGCCATAATAATTTAGAACATTGCTTGAGCAAGAGGTAATAATATCATTTCCCCATTTAAGGACGTGGCATAATGGTCAATGAAATAATCTAGAATCATGAGACTTTTCACTCAATGTTGGCAAAAATTTTAAGTGACTTCTTCTTGTTTGTCCAAATCTTGATGTATAAAATTATCTAATATTTATACTGATGGAAGATAGCACGTGCCCACATAGAAAAAAAGGTACCAATAGAATATGTCAATTCTTGATCATTTTTAAATGCCTATATTGGTGAAAGATAATTGATATCTCGCGTTAAAAATAAAATAAAAAAGTTATACCAATAAAAGATGTCAATTCTTGAAGTCCATTCTTGGTCATTTTCATTATCATCTTGTATGACTCAGTCTAGTGTTTAGCTGATAGACATAGCATTTTTTTCCTTAAATAAAGACCACAATTACAAAATGTGGTGCTTGGGCTATTTGGTTTATAATATCTTCCTATTTTTAATTTTCCAAGAAAGAGACACCCCACAATTTTCTTTTGAATTATTGATTTGTTCCGTAAAGAGAACCAAAATATAAGTTGCTTTCTACAATTTGTCCTATGATATTTTTTTCTATTTGGATCAATTGAGTACTATACACTTGTTAAAATCTTGGCCTTATTTTTTCTAAAATATTATCAACCAATCTTTTTGGACCTTTTTTATTCTTAAATTTCATTGAAAGAATAAGAAACTTCAAGATTGTGATCTACACCTCTCATGTTATGAGGGGACCTTTTGTGTCATTTGTCTAAAGTGAGGGCCACATGATAAGTAATTGTTAGCATAAAGAATTTCTACTTTCATAATTTAAAAAAATGAAAAAGAAAATAAAAGAAAAATCCTTTTAGGGTAGGGGCCTAGTGAAAATTTTAAAGCTTGTATAATCAGGAGCATAAATGACGAAACTTTGACAAGTGATTTATTAAGATTCTATTAGCATTTTAGTATAAATAAGGAGAAAAAGATAATGAAATTTCGATAAGTAATTTAAAAGGAAATATTCTTTTGGCCAGAAAATTTGGCCAAAATAGTATATCTAGAAGGCTTCGAGAAATTCATAATTCATTAAATTTGTCTTTCAATTCATTTCTCATAAAACACAAGATTGATTCCTTTAAGCTTTTTATGAGCTCAATAAAATATTATTTTTTTTATAAAGTGAAAGAAAAGTCATTTTTAACCTGTTGACATACCATATACAACATTTAAAAAAAAAAAAACAAGAAATAGTATTCTATGAAACTTACATTTATTGAGTAGGAGATTAATCAATTAATATAAAAGAAATTGCGATCATAAGATCAATAATAATAACAATATATTCAGTATAGTCTCATAATTGGATTGTGAGAAGAATGAAGTGCACATAAATCTTATCATTATCTTTATGAAAATAAAAGGACAACTTTCAATAGCTTCTCAATTCAAAAAACTCGTATTTCATAAATTTATAATCATAAAATCGATAAATTAAATAAAAATAGAAAAGAGTGAAATTTTCTTGCAGTACAAATTTTAGACTTTATTCTATTCCCTCTAGAAGCTTTAACTCCAAAAGTGATTTTTTCTTCACATTTTCTTTTTATTGGTGCAATTTTCTTCTAGAAGCTTTTTAGACTTTTTGTTGTCCATATATGTTGGACATAAATCATGAAAGTCAATAAAAATGGGCCACAACTCACAAGTCTCATTAGGATAGGTGATTTAAGGTTATGAATTTTCATGGTGTTAAAAAATATGATTGGTCTATTATGGAGTAATCATAGAGCATCTATAGTATATGACATTTTTTAAATAAATTTACTTTTGATAATCATCTTCTTTTTTATATTAATTAGAATTTATAAAAAAAAAAATGAATTTACCTTATGTATACTGACACTGACAGAGTATATGTTTTCTATACTATCAAAATTAAGTCAAGGGAAAAATGACAAATATTTCCCTGAACTATCGTAAATAGCATGCAGATACTCTCCGTCATACTTTTGGGACATTAGTTCCCCTGCCGTCCAAAAACTAGAGCATATATGTCCTTCACTCTAACGAAAGACTAAATAGGGACACGTGGTGCAATCTTATCCGTCGATCCGATATTTAATAATTGTCGGATCGGTGGATAAGATTATGACACACGTTTGTCCGTTAATATAAAGGGTATATATGCTCTAGTTTTTTTACGGTAGGGGCACCAATATCCCAAAAGTATGACGGAGGGTATCTGCATACCATTTACGATAGTTCGGAGGTATATTTGTCCTTTTTCCCTTAAATCAACCCACCAATAATATAAAAAAAGCATATATTTCCGAAGAAGTTCACGCAAAAATAACTTAACTTCAATCATAATTGTCTACACTTCATCTTTATGAAACTTCAAATATTGTATATCGTTGTTCTAAAAATGATAGACTTGTAATTGTTTACGCACTATAGTTATGGCTTAACATGTGGTATGTGTAATCCGAGTTAATTACTTACAACTTAAATAATCTAAATTATGTAATTACACACAATTACAACCAAATTCAATTATGGCATCCATGGTAGTGTATTGAAAACCAATGATCAAGCTTTGAAATCTTCTAAAAGGCCTATGAGGCTATGACAAGATCCAAAATTAATGAACTTCAAGACAACCAAATTAAGTTTCAATTTGAGATTAAACTTTTCTTGTGTTGGAACAAAGAGCCCAAGTCATGGAAGATCTAATGTGTGGCCCAAATTGAAGTCCAAATGATAAATATTAGAGGCCAAAAACTCAACACTTCGAAATTTTGTGCCCAAAATCATAAGGTGAGAGGCAGGTTCCGAGGATGCTATCAGGTTCAGTCTCAAGGTTTAATCTAAAATTACTAGTCAGTCCAATTGCATGAGTGAAACGCAAAGTCAAGCCTTTTATGCTGCCCAAATTTGAAGCTTTTTCATGTCAAAGTCAATTCAAGAGTTTCAAGATATTTGCCTAAATTTGGTTTTGGCTTATAATCCTAATTTGTTAAGACTATGCTTATTGCTTTTGTAGGTAGTTTGGATTTATTTCTTTTTTCATTATTCATAAGGTAGTTGGTATTGTTTTCCAAGATTGTCTTGGATTGACTTCTTAATTATTTTTTTCCTATTGAAACCTTATTTGTGGAGATTTTTAGGCTAAATTTTGTGACCCCTTTGGCATTATATATAGGTGTGTTTATCTTTTTTATTTAGAAATTATTCAGATTATTAATATAACTTGAGAGGTTTTCTCTTTTTACATCTTTGTGTATGGCAATTATTGATCCATCTTTGAGTTCGTTCCAACGTTATTTTCATTCTTTCTATTTTTCTTCAAAGTTTTTATTTTTCTTTATCAAGTTCCCTAAACGTGATTATTATTGTACATAAATTTCCAAATAATATCTAAACAAATCAATGTACTTTGCTATAGTATAGAGTGTGTTTGAAATGAAGGAAAACGTTTAGAAAATACGTGAGTTTCGTACTTGTATTTTTAGTATTTGTGCGATGAGATGAGAAATGGGAGTTTAGGGTAACAAGCAGAGGCGAATCCAGAATTTGAAGTCTTCTGGTGCATCAATATTATCTTAGCTCAATTATGAGCTCTAAGATAAACTTAAAATAAAAATAGTAAAATAGGGCTCTGGATTCAAACCATAGTCTGATGGTTGGTTCTCTTGGCTTGTACCATCTGGATTCAAATCATAGTCTCATGGTTGGTTCTCTTGGCTTGTACCAGCAACACAAAGGCACTCATTGCTCCTCATGAGTGCATTGTTAAATATATCCTAATTTATGTAAGTTTCTCAAGATAGATATACTTATACACATGATTTTTTTCAAAGTTAACAGGTACACGTGCACCTCCACCTACAGAGGGGTCCGCCTCTAGTAACAAGGGATGGAATGGTCTAGAGGTGGGGTTGGGGGTCATTGAGAGTGAAGAGGAGACCAACTTGAAAAACCAATTATTGAACTAATTTTTCCTCCTACTAAAAAAGTCATTTTTCTCATTCGTAAATCATAAATATTATATCTTACTATAAAATAATGTCTTCCAATATATATTCCACAAACCAAACATGAAAAAATTTAGAAAACGTTTTCCTCAAGGTCCAACGCATCCATAATGTAGCAAAATGTTTCCTGTTGGACATTTGCAGAAAGGATAGAAAATCCATACATTCAAATTGAAACTTTTTATCAAGATTTGAAAAACTTGAAAATCAAGTGTTTCAAGAACCAATTTTTAATATTAAAAAGAGAATCCCTAAATAAAGGGCCTAATTCCAATGTACATAATTTTCGTCGCAATTAACTTGAAACATCATGTTATATCTCAGTAAATCAAATGAATGCAACTACTAATTTTTTTAAAAACTTTTTGTTTGTCCTTTTAATCCCCTTCTATCTTACAACTATAGTAATACTATATGTTACAAATCAAAATTGTGGAGTTATAAAGACCACAAAAAGCTAGTTCTTTTGCACTCAATTAGAAAGAGCATCCCAAGCAATAAACTTGCACAAGCTTATGCATCTTCCTAGACACACTGTGTCCCGTCTCAATCCGATCCACCTGGGGGATGTAGCAAAATATATGACAATAAGTCACTCCTCGCCCCTCCATCTAAGCTAGCTACTGCAAGGTACATCCGCGGTGATTGATAACTCTCGGAGACTTCTTTTCGGTTGGGAAGATACAGGAGCAGAACAGTCAACCTATTGTTATTGGATGGGTCTTCCTCAAGAAGTTGAGTCAATTTCAGAACAAGCTGCCACCATCACAACCTTGCTCGGTGCTGCAACGCTGAAAGAGTTTCGTCCTTGGGAATCATCATGTCAGATCATGTTAACAGCATTCAATAAGGTATAACATATGGCAGAGCACAAACATCAGCAGAGTCTATTTGCAAAGCTTCAGACCATACACAATGTTCCTTATTGACTTCATCTAAACACATTTCGGTACTCTTGGGCAGAGTTCTTTTGCTTCCGGACAACCATTCCTGGTCATCAAATCCAGACCAATCGTCCATCTCAGGAACTGAGAGTATCTGGCTTAAATACTTGGAATCTGGATGAGGAGGTCTTTTAGATGCTTCTGCAATCTGATCAGCACCAGGAATAACAGAAGAAGCCCTTGCCTTAACACTGGACAATGGTTTTTTAGATGCTCCAGCAACCTGATCAGCATCAGGAATCACAGAAGAATCCTTTGCCTTAACACTGAACAATGGTTTTTTAGATGCTTCAGCAGTCAGATCAGCACCAGGAATCACGGAAGAATCCTTTGCCTTAACACTGAATAATGGTTTTTTAGATGCTTCAGCAATCGGAACAGCACCAGGAATCACGGAAGAATCCTTTGCCTTAACACTGAACAATGGTTTTTTAGATGCTTCAGCAATCAGATCAGCACCAGGAATCACGGAAGAATCCTTTGCCTTAACACTGAATAATGGTTTTTTAGATGTTTCAGCAATCTGATCAGCACCAGGAATCATGGATGAAGCCGTTGCCTTAATACTGAACATGGGCTGACCTTCTATACTACCATTTACCTTGTGCTCCTTATTTTCCACTTTTATATCAGAAGCAACTCCCTGTATAATAGAAGAAAACATGTCTGCTTTTGGGTGAGTGTCCAATTTCTTTCCATTCTGTGTTGACTGCTGAGAGGATGAGGGCCGCAGCAATTTAGCAGGCCTGACTTCACTCTCTGTATAGCAGAATAGAAAAGAAGCAACACTAATCAGCCAAACCAATAGGTTAAATAGAGCTGAACACGCTTGTTTTAATTCAAGCAATTTGCATTAGAAGTACAGGATATATGGTGTCTACAAATTCCCTAACAGACTACTACTATGCCAAAATCACAAGAACTCTATCAAGGCAATCAGATACATAACTCGCATAGCTTTTGAGGGATCCACAGGGTATGAGGTAAAGTCAAAACAATGGAAAATAGTAGCTGTTAATAGTTTTTTAAACTCACCATGCAGGAAACCATTAGTTTCAACATTCTTTCTCTTTTTGACAATTCCCTCGGTGGCCGTACCAGCAATGTTTTCCTTGGACACAAGTGGAGGTTTATTGTTACTAAGAACAACAAAATCATTCTTACTGTTGTCTTTTGATTTATCCTTTCGGCTTCTCTTGTGTTCATTTTTATCCTTCGACTTCTCTTCCTTTTTCTTCTCTTTTTCCTTGTCTTTCTGCTTTCCATGACTCTGCTTTTCCCTTTCTTTATCCTTGTTTTTTTCTCTTGGCTTGTCATCACGTCTTTCCTTAGGTTTCGGTGTTTCCTCTCTCTTCCCAACATTTTGTTCCACTGGTCGGGGAAATCCTTCAAAATTGTTCTTGGCCATTGTAGAAAAACTGGGAGGTGTTGCATTAGCTCCAATTTTATGTTCACCCCTGAATGTTTCCGCATCCATCTTATTGTTATCAGATCCTCTCTCCTTGTTCTTTTCCCTGTCAACCAAATTTCCAAAAACTTTGATGCCCACTCTGTCTGACTTTTCATCTCTTTTCCACTCAACTGGAGATCTCTCTGCCAACTGACTTTGCGCACCCTTCTCTTCATCTCTGATCCTCCTGTCCAACTCCTGCACAAATTTTGGGTCCTCTGCCTCAACAACAGAGATGCTGGTCTTAAAGGGCTTCTCTCCATGCTGGACATGAAACTGATTTGGGAGTTTGGCTTTCTCTGAGTTAATGTGTCTTTCTTTATGTTCATCTCTCCCTTTCTCTGAGCTGATCTGTCTATCTTTGTGTTCATCTCTCTGATGAAGTTTTCCTCCACTAGAAGCCCCAGGTGGAACGGCAACTCTTCCCTCCTCAGAGATGCTGCTTTTCTCTTTATCCTTATCCCTGTCCTTGTCCTTCTTTTTGTCCTTGTGTTTTTCCTTCTTGTCCCTGTGCTTATCCTTTTTCTCTTTCTTTTCTCTGTGTTTCCCATCACTTCTGTCTCTATCCTTTTTTTCTTTACCTTCTCTCTTTTCCTTGTCTTTCTTTTCCTTTTTATGTTTTTTCTCCTTTCTTTTCTCCTACACAACATGAAAAGGAAACTGTTAGTTTATACCAAGCAGGTCGAGTACAATTTTTTTTTACAAGTACAACTAATGCCGACATCCTTATGCAAGGAGGAAAATCCAGAAAAAGAAATTACAAATCTAGCACAAAATTGTAAATAACTGATACAGTGGCAAAATTTGGAAACCTAATAAGGAACTCAAGTTCAGGTGGAAATCCTAGAACAATTTGAAGAAAGCCCAAGAACAAAAGTTTCCGATTGTTAAAGAGGAAGAAAATCAACAACCAGTTGAGAATCTAAACATTCACATCATACCAAACAAAACAAATGAGTAAACGCAATGTGAAATTAGTAAGTGAAAAGAAAATTGATAATTAGTAAGAAAAGAGAAAACACTGAACAGAGGCATACAATCACATTGACTAAACCTGGCCCATATGTAAAGCTATAACAAATTGCAGAACGAGATATCCGCAAAACAAACAACATAAAAGGCAATCACATCTCTCCATGGCTCCAGCTTAATTAGCAGGACCCAAGAGCAATATAAAAGTTTTGCATCTTAAATATGCACTTAGGCACATGATGAAAACATTCAAAAATCAAATGATTCCTAATCACTCTCCGTTTTGAGAGTCTTCCATGAACAATAGCAGTGTTTCAGCTACAAAATTATAACTACTACTATGCCTCAGTACCAAACAAGTTGGGGTCAGTTACAAAAGTGTCAATGCCAAAAAAAACCCTCACATTCACCTCAGAACACAAAATCCAGTACAACAACAACATACCCCGTCTAATCCCACATGTGGGCCTGGGGAGGGCACGTGGGATTACACTAGGTACCTTGTTGAAGTGGATTTTGTGTTCTAATGAACTTACAAACTAAACAGAGGCAGTACAACAGACCGTTCATATACCTGATCAAAAGTGAGACACAAAACCAATATTTGTTAGATCCCTCAATAACAAGAAATCAACCACCTTACTTTGGACAAGAGGAGGGACAAACAAGCAATTTCATGACAACACAAAAAGCAAGACAGTCCAACTTATCAAGAAGTAAATCTCACATTAGCACTTTTCTTGGGCCAATCTGAACAAAACCAATATGAAAGGAAACCTTCATAAGGACATCATGACCAAAGGTCCTCCTCATCTTGGTATACAACGCAAATGCTCCACTAACAAATAAATTAAAAATTAGCACTAAACTATATGCTCACATGCTTTACAAAATGATATGTGTGCAAATATAATCAAATGAAATAGCGTAATGCAGCTGGTTCGTAAAAAGTTCTCGGCACTTCATATTTGCAAAGGACACTATCACGTCAGAAAACTTTCATGAAAGGTATTGCATCTATTATATAAAAACTAGTCATTTTATGATGAATTCTCACAATACAGAATACACCACGGAGACATGCTCATCTAGGCAGTAGGCTTGTGTTACATAGGCATATGGGTGTGGTGAAAAATTGGGCAATTGGTTCCATCACATCGTTGCCATATGAACCAAGGTTCCTAGGGGTGTGGGTGAACTAGTTAGTTCGGCCTCGATGAATTGCAAGATAAAGAATGGTTCCCACATCATGAATGGATAAGGGCAAAATAGCATGACGTGAACATATAAGAACAAACAAAATATTTAGCGTTGCGTGAAATGTCGTGGTAGTGAACTCATGAGCCATGCAATAAAATTTGGGAAATAATAATAGAGCATTGACTTAAGGGACTGTAAAAGTGAAGAGAATCAATTGGGATTTATGGGTGGAGTGTTGGCCTGTCAAGAACTCGCACGTCCAGAAGATGAGAGTAGCGGAAATGAGAATGTTGAGATGGATGTGTGGACATACTAGGAGAGATAGGATTTTTTTGAAACTGGAAACTTTACTAGAAGAGATAGGATTAGGAACAAAGATATTCAGGACAAGTTGGGAGTGGCCCACTGTGGTGGACAAGATGAGGAAGGCGAGGTTGAGATTGTTCGGACATGTGAAGAGAAGATATATAAAGAAAGGAATTCATAAAAAATATATAAATCTCATAAATATGCATGAAGAATAGTATGAAGGAGTCATCACTATTGTTGGAACAATTGTATAAGATATAAAGGAGTTCCTCATAACAGTGGGCTAGACCCAGGATCAACATTGAAATCGTACTAGATCCTAGTTATAGATGAGCTAACTAAGAATATACATGATAAGGTCTCATGGTGTATGATATTTGGTTTAAGCTATAAAGAAGCAGTCCAAAGAGCAAACGCTTTGACATAATTAGAAGATTGAATATATGTACTTCAAGTTTAGCCAATATCAAAAGAGTGAAGCTAAGGTGGGATTATTCGGGATGGAGGTGCACAAATGCAAGCAATTCAAATGTATACGATTAATGTTCTAGGAGAATTGTATAGGACATAAAGATGTTACAATAGGACCAAACTATGATGGTTAAAAAGGAGAAGAGAAACCAGATTCAGCAACAAAAAAGTAACAACGAGTGGGTTCACTACCATGTTCAACCTAGTGACTCTGCCATGAACAGTCTTAACAATCTGTTTCCACCAACTACAATAGAAATCTTACATTTCAGAGGTGTTGCTTTTAGTAATGAAAATGCACAAACTACTAAATAAATTAAATTATTGCATGAACGACCATATGAATCGAGATTTGTACTAAACACAAATCACACATTCAAAGAGAGAGAAAATCTAGAATTCGTAAGTGAATAGTGCAGCTGTAGCGTGTAAGCTTCTAACCTGCCAAATGAAAGGCAAAAATTTATAGCGTATAGTGTAGATTGTATTGCGAAAGTTCCGGTCCCTACGACCTGAAGGCTGAATAGAACACCCATCACCACAGCACTAGATAACTTCGTTCCATCAAGGGTGTTGAACATTAAACATAAATCAAAGAGCAACATAATTTGACCTATATACATAGAGTAATTTACCCTTGTCAGATTGTAGCTCCGCCAAACATATGTGTTATGCAATAAGAGAATGCCCTACATAAATGAAAACAAGTTCTGCAGAATGGTCGAAGACAAGCAATTACAATGTTATATAAGAGTGAATGTTCGGCCTTTAAGTTCCAACATATCCACAAGATGAGTGTCGCACAAAAGGTGAATGTTAACATGGAAGTGTGACTATATATTGATTAAAGAATGTTAGAAATTATCAGTTTTATTGAAGGTGCAAGTGGCACACAAAGGATAAAATAAGATGAGAGTGCTTGAGATGGTTTAATATGTCTTACGTCAACTTTCAGAGTGAAATCTTGGTGTTTAAACGTATTGGGACAAGCTAGACCTAAAATTGTATGGAAGGAAGTTATTGGTAAAGATTTATAATCTCATGAAATCCATATTCCTATAGGGCTGACAAAATCAATATTAAAGTCAAATGAGGAAAAAAAAAAGAACTGGAAAAAGAGGACAAGGTTGAAGAAATTCCTATGTCAAGCTACATATGAAACTATAAGATGAAGTGCTTGATAAGAATGTCAGGAATTACTATAGAATGATCACTCCATGAACTCTTTTTTTAATAATCGGGGTGTCGGGACAGCATGCATACACCTTGACCAATTCACAGGGCACTGCTACCTCCCACCAGCACGTAACTCAACCTAGTGTATATTGCCTCTACTGGGATTTGAACCCAACCCACTTCATTGACGATTAGACCACATCCTTGGTGCAAATCACTCCGTGAACTCTAACCTTAGTAAATAGAGTCATACTATCTTAAGTTAACCAGATTAGCCTTGTCTACACATTTATCTTCTTCCACAAATCTAGCAATTCGCCAATTCCCTAAAACTTGGACTTTTATGGACAACAACAACATACCCAGATGATTATTAATTGACACATGGCCCAAGTTAAGATTCAATATATCAAGATCATTCAACTGAAACCACAGATGAGTAAAGAGACTATACAAATAAGAAAATTATGTAATCACGTGAAGTACGATGGAAGGAATCATCAGTTCCACATTAAGGTTGACAAACATGGCAAGCATCCATTACAAATTTCACCAACACGATTGAGTATAGCGCATCGATAGGAAGAAAATTAGCATACCATTCAATTGGATTCAATTAAGAAAAAATGTTACCGGTCAACTCATACATGTTCTAGTAAACTTCAGATAACTAAAGATGTAATCTACTTACACAGTTCATCTTGAATTAATTACTAATTCGAACAAAACCAAAATCAGATCCCTTTATATTTCCTTTAAGCAAATTGATACTATTTTTCAGCAGTGCTTTTCTGTGTTGCTTGGACTCTTCCAAAAAGTTATCAGGTGTGTGTTGGATCCTTCAAAAGTAGTACATTTTAGGAGGATCCGACACGGGTACGGCACCATTTTTGGATCAACTTAGGTGCTTTTAGATAACTAAAGATGTCAGAAATCTACTTACATTGTACATCTTCGATTACATACTAATTTGAACAAAACCAAAATCAGATTCCTTTATATTTCCTTTAATCAAATTTAATATTTTTCAGCAGTGCTTTTAGAATGTCCTCTTTCGATATATTTAAGGCAATAGCTCTTAGAATGTTATCTCCCAATATATTAAGACAATCACACTAGTCGCTTCAGAAGCATCCATTCTTTTAAACTTCGAAGCAATTAATTGCCATTAAGTATCATCGAAAATAAAGATTATTTGAATAGTCCACGTATCACAATCCACAGCCAATAGTCTCCAGACAATAAATGGGGTACTCAGTAGGAATTATAAGAAAAACAGAACACATCCACACAATGATGATAAAATTGAACAAACCTCTTTTAATAAGTCCCCCTCCTCTGGTCTAAGCTTCTTTTCATATCCCGGTGGTGGAAACGGAAAACAGCGCGACATTGCACAGAATTGTACTCCAAGATAAAAATGCTCCGTTAATAAAACAATGAACTCCAATTAATTTCGCACAGCAGTGTTCCAGTAACGGAACGAACCAGCAATTATACTCCCGTCCATGCACCATATCCCCACATTCCTTTCCAGCTTCAGTTCACTTTCATTTAATCCACTGTCAATCAATCAATACAAAATCCTAGTAAATTAAACTTGCTCTCCAGTTCAAATTTTACAAACAAGATTCCAACACAGTAATTCCAAACTTCGTCAAGGTAAACATTCAACAATTCTAGAAGTATCTACAGTCCTCTTCCATTGCCTAAATCATTCTATTTTCTAGGGTTAAATCCCCTGTCAATATCCTCCCATTAACGGGCGATCTGCCTATGAATGGTCACTGAAAACTCTTCAAAACCCAAGCAATCAAACCAACACTTGGGAGTAAGCAATCCGATTGAGAAACCCTAGAAAATTCCACCAACACCAGCACAAAGAGCAATGTCTCAGTAAGCAAAAAGAGTACAAAAAAACTCCAATTCCAACTAAAAGGTCCAAGAAAACCAAAAGGGTGTCGAAATTCAAAGGAATCAAAGTGAAAAATTCGAACTTTTCTTTGTTTTATCAAAATAAAAAAGTGAATCCAGATAAAACCCAGAAATCCCAAACTACCCAAATGGCTAAATTTCAAGCTGAAATCAGAATCAATTGAAATCAGATTAAAACATTATTCCTAGTTCTTCTTCTTTTTAGTGAGTATATAGTATATATGTATATATATAT
>JAJOOR010004522.1:0-35088 GCA_036250505.1 Solanum acaule
CCCCCCCCCCCCCCCCCCCCCCCGCCGCCCGCCGGCAGGGGTGAGAGTGGGTAAAAAAAATAAAATATTGAAGTTGAAGATATTTTTTTAAAAATAAGCTTTAAATTTAATTTTTTCAACAAAAAAAATTGTGATTTGAAGTTGGAGGAGAGTTTTGGAAAATGTTTTCCTTAATTTTTGAAGGGAAGTCATTTTCCTTAAATTTGAGGAAAATGAGTTGATTTGGAAAACATTTTACCTAACCAAACATAGAAAATTGGAAAACATTTTCCCTTCATATCAAACACACCTTTAGTTTTTACTTACCCTACCTTACATATGATAATCACACTTTCTTTTAACTAAATCACTTTGTTAGTATACTAATAACTCTAGTATTGCTTAATTGAATCTAGAGTAACTTTCTTGTGGATTGTTCATGTACTAGGTGTATGTGTCTATCGAGATACGTATGTCTTCAAAAAATTTGTTACTTTCAAACCGAAAAAACTAGAAAAATTGAATCAAACCAACAATAACTAAACCGACGGTTATTTTTTTCATTTAGTTTAGTTTGGTTTTAGAAACTTAAAAACCGACTAAATTAGTTTAAATTTGATTTTAATCAATAACCAATCCAAACCGAACCACAAACCCCTACTCAAAACCGAGTAGTGCATAATGTTACTGACGTAATTTATTTATCATAATTCCTTTTTCTCATAATGTTGCTGATCATCTTTGTCAATCATTTTGATGCAGGAAACTTCTTTTGCAATTTTTGTCGTCCTACTACTTATTTTTTATTGTCTATTATATTAGTTAGCAAATTGTTACTGACGTAATTTATTTATCATAATTTTCTTTTATGTAATTCATCGATCTATTATTTTTCTTTTAATTTTTCCAATTTAATAGATGTAATTGTATTAACTAGTTTTTGGTGATTTATGAATGTGTTGTTTTTGAAAAATAGTTAAAGTGATTCTACTTTTCATGAAAAAAATTATATTTAAATTCTTAAAATAGTGGGGGTTCATGAAAAATAAAAAAAATATTTGTGAAATCATGTCAAATTATTAATATATAATAATAATAATTAAATTTATAACTAGAATATTTAATAAATTTTTGAAATATATATTAAAAAAACTATCAGATGATCATGTGAATGGTAACTTATAAGCTAAGTCCTCCCCAAGTTTATACAATGTGGGAATATTCCTTAGGAGTATTCTAAATTTCACTAAGATTCATCTTACAAAGACCATTATAATGATTGAATATATTAATGATTTACCTTCGATCTCTTCGATTGAACCTACTCAAAAAGACAACAATAACTCTCTACTAACACACATTTAACATTCAAATCTACGACAAGAAGGAATTGCTCGGATGGTGAGCATCCTTCATTTTCAATCTTAAAATTCTGAGTTCGAATCATCAATTTTAAGATTGTGAGTTCAAGTCATCAAAGGAGTAAAGGTGAAATCTCCTAGAGAGAGGGGTAAAAAAACAAAAAAACAAAATAAATTCAAATCTACTTCATATGAACATAATTTGAAATACAAATTTCATATATCATAAGAAAACAATCCGCATACATCAATTTGTCAAAACAACAACAAATTAATGAAACTCATTTCGCAACAATGATGATATGTCATTGTTTTAAAGTTTTTCAACACCTATTTAATTTAAATTTATTTTGCATATTCGAATTTAAGACGCACTTCTTCAATTATAACTATTATAAATTTTGAAAAACATTATTGTACTATAGATAAGAACAAGGAGTAAAAGAATAGCAAAAGTAATTTTGTCAATAAATTCTTTGTTGCATTAGTCATTATTGTAGGTCAAAGACGTCTTACACCAACCTTTCACCAAATATATATCTATATTTTGCCATATATATAAGCGAATAATATGGGTACAACTATGTCCCTCCTTTGATTCTTCTCTCTTATAATTTCTCTGTGATTCGTAAGTCATAGGATGAGATTTGTTTGACATGCATTATATTTCAAATATTCTGCAAATTCTTTTGAATATTCCATGAATTTACAGAATATTCAAGATGTCTCTTCAAAGGAAATATATTATCCTTTATATGTATGAGTTAGGGTTTAGGGTAGAGTAGCCTCTAAGAATTCTAATTGAAATCGAATACATCCTGTACAGTCCCAACTAAAATTGAATACATCTTGCAGAGCCCCATAAATTTTCAATGTCTACACTATCAAATTAAAGGTTTTTGAGTCTTCGTATTTCCTTGTTGATCTTTACTAGTTTTTTTTTTTCATTTTCATTAGCAACCTATTGAGAAGGCAAAGCTCCTATATAGTCATCTTCATGTTCGAATTGTTTCATTTCCAGCAACATTTGTTTCATTTCGAATTGTTTAGGATCCATAGCCTCAACATACCTGACTATTTTAATAGATGACTCTAGGTGTGACTTCTTAGGTTGATGTAGAAATTGACCAAGTATTTGAACATTAAAGGCTATGAAATTTTTTGTATGCTGAACATTTGGAGGAATGAAGGGAACAACTTGTGAAGGAATAGAAGGAACATGTTCTTCATTGGAAGACTGGTTGTTTGAGCAATAATCGGAAGCTAAATTACCCTAATACCATGTTAATGTTGGATATTTTATAATATATAGAGATTATAAATTGAACAGACATATTTGTTCATTAAAGAACATGACTATTATAGAAAGTCATCTCTTCATGAAAGAAAATGACTATTATGAAAAGTCATTTGTTCAAGAAGGAAATGACTTTTATTTTTTCCAATATGTATATACAAGGGTTTTGTTGTATCATGAAGGAAATGACTTATATTTTTTCCAATATGTATACGAGCAATATCTCTTTAAGAAAAGTGATTCTTCACGCCTCAAAGTCATCTTCTTCTTCAACTATACTTCCTAATTTTTCTAACAACTGATACTTGAGTTGTCAGAGATGAAGAATATATAAATGGTTCAAAGGAAGAAGAGAGTGTAAGATAAGAGAAAGAAATTATTTTTCATTTAATCACAATTGATTTGCTTACTGCGGAAGCTATGAACAGTAATGATGGTTTAGCGAATAACTCGAACGAGATATACAAACAAAAGCTTTTGACGTCTCTTCTTTGGGGTTGAAGCCAATGGTCCATAGAAACACATATATGTGTGCTCTATATCATTGTAGAGTGGACAGTTGACTTATTTAGCAGCATCTACTACATAATCATCATACCTATCAAATCTGATCAATATATGTCAATGTGCAAGTCATAACATAAATTTCCAAAAAAAAAACTTTTTTGAAAAACAACTTCCATCGTATCAAACACACATATTGAATAAATAAAGAGTAGCTAGCTTTGCGATTGCAAAGTTATATAGAAGCATAAACTGAAAAATCAGAGTAAACTTGACCAAACTCATTGTCATAACTAGGATAAAATGAACAACAAAATTGTGAATAAAATCCTAACAGAGCACAATAATATGAAGTGTATCAGATAAATGTTAAGAATACACAAAATATTATGCTAAATTAAAATGCAATATAATCAATCCCAAAATAATCAATTCCATCTATGATATATCACTAGTCAAACAAAAAGTAATGTAATGACAGGGTAAATGTGTTCGATACTAAACAAAGCAATAATCCCAAGTCAAGAACTGAACAAAGCCTACAATCTAATACTGACCATTAGTTCCAAATGAAAATAAAAATAAAAATAAACCAGCAACCCAAGTCATATCAAACAAAATAATCTCCAAAAACATGAAACATACAATTTCCATTTGAGAAAACAACTTTTCCACTACAAAGAGTCTAATGAGAGTTATCGTTGATCGTCTCGATAGCATTGGATCGTCATTTTGAAGATTTGTCAGAGTGATTTTCTATTCTTGAGAATTGGGCGCTGATGCTCCTGTCACCGGCATATGTAAGTTTAAGGTAAACTTTAGAGGAGATTATGGGTGTGACAAAAAATATTTTCTTGAAAAATAAGTCATTATTAAGTTTTAAAAGATTATCACTATGAAAAACTTCTTTTACTAAAGGGGGAAAATGACTACTTCAAGTATATATAATAATCTTTTTTAATTCCAAAAAAAATCATTCAAAATACTACCTGATTTGCAAAGGGTTCGCTTGATTCGAAACAAGTATATTAAGATTATAGTCCTAACCAAACATAGAAAAAATGGAATTTAATCCCGTGTCTAATAAGGATATAATACAAAAAATTATTTGAATTTGATACAAAGTTTAGCTAGAACCAATAATCAAACACAAAATATATGTAATACCAAATTAGATAGAAGCACTAACCTGATCATCAGAGTAAACTTGATCAAACTCACTGTCTTGTTCATTAGGTAGGTTAGCACTTGGAGGTCCAAGATTCTGGAAGAGATAATCCATGCTATTGAAATTTAAATATGCATTACAAATTTATACTAATTTTAGCTGGAATCAATAATAAAACACAAAATATATGTAATACCAAATTAGATAGAAGCACTAACCTGATCATCAGAGTAAGCTTGATCAAACTCACTGTCTTGTTGATTAGGTAGGTTAGCACTTGGCTGATCATCAGAGTAAGCTTGATCAAACTCACTGTCTTGTTGATTAGGTAGGTTAGCACTTGGAGGTCCAAGATTCTGGAAGAGATAATCCATGTTATTGAAATTTAAATATGCATCACAAATTTATGCTAATTTTAGCTAGAACCAATAATCAAACACAGAATATATGTAATACCAAATTAGATAGAAGCACTAACTTGATCGTCAGAGTAAACTTGATCAAACTCATTGCCTTGTTCATTAGGTAGGTTAGCACCTAGAGGTCCAAGATTCTGGAAGAGATAATCCATGTTATTGAAATTTAAATATGCATCAGAATTTTCCTTCTCATTAGAATTACTCCCTACAACATAATTCTCATATGATGCCACAACAATATTTCTTGGACCAGACATGATTGGTTCACCAACATATTGTTGGGAATTTGCATTCGTATTTGTTGCCCCGAGACCATTAATAGTAACATTTTCAACATAAGTATCAGACATCATTGCACTACTTGAATAAGTTGTCACATTGTCCACAATGACATTCAAGTTGTAGTTATTAATTATTGCATTTCCAATGTATGTACTAGACACTATTCTGCTACCTGAACATGTTGCTCCCTCGGCCACATTGAGATCAAAGTTGTAATTTTTTTCAGTATGATTATCTTCATTGTTAAGTGTCATAGCAGGCCAAAAATTAGTGTTCCCAATAATTGAGTCTCGTAGTCATTGTGAACCCAACATTCCAAATAATGCTCCATGTTGTTGTTGTAGCCCACCAGTAACATTAGTTTGGGGAGACAAAAATGGATTATTAAATGAATTGTTAATGTTGAGGTAATGGGGTTGAACCTGAAATTGTGGGCGGTAGAGTTGTTGTTGAATTGAAGTCTCTCCTCGAGCAAAAGTATTTTTGGTATTATGAGTAGGAAATGAAAACTCTTTGCCTCTTTGGATTTGATCTGGGTTCCGTTGTTGATTTGGTACATTTGCTTGAAGATAAGGCATTACCCCGAATTTTTGAAAGCTGCTTTTTGTTTCATGAGGAACATTTTTTGATCGCTTAATTGATAGTTGACAAATATATTTTCTCTCTTCTGGAGATCTCCAATTGTTGCAACGACATTTCTGAGAGGTTATAAGAAAAAAAATAAAAAAGCGAAAAACATGATTATATATATATATATATATATATATCAATCATCCGACTCATTGTTATCTAGGTGTATTTGAAATGATCGTAGTCATTAATAAAGAAAAATATTTTTTGCATTTGGTAATTAGTGAATGATAAACACCTTTTGAAATAATATGAATTAAAGATTGATAGTAATATTATTCCATTGAACTATAAAATAATAGAAATTAGAAGCGAATAATTAACTTCTATCGGTAAACATGTAACAAAAGTCTATCGCTCATCCTTTTTAACGAGTGAGCGTTTTGATAAGACTTTCAAGTACTAAAGATTGATAACACATCTAATAATTTACTGACAAAAGTGAAATATAATTAGATTTTTTCCTGCTTTGGATACAAAATAAAAATTAAGATAGTTGCGATAAAAATAACTCAAAACCCTTTAATGAAAAAAATTGTCCAACAGATACGAGAAAAAAATGATTTAATTTTTATTTTTTTATATTGAAAAATAACTTTCTCCATACTCACACCCACAAATGATACATAATTTACCACTTAGTTTTTTTTTTTAAAGATGTACCTGTAGGTGGCTCGCAACTTGCATCCTAGTAAGATCAGGTAAACTCATCACTTCAACAATCTCCTTGGGGAAACATCCTACATCATCCGTAAGAATGTAAATTTAATTTAATAACTATAATATTCTAAGATCAAGTCGCAATATATCTAAATAAGAAAATCACTATGTTTTAATTCTAAATAAGTGGATGTTAGCTATAGGTATGAACTCTTATTGTTCATATCGTTCAATATAATTGAACTATCAAAAAAAATATTATTACTGAAGTAAACTTACGCCCTTCCCCAAGTTGGTGTACAACTTGCATAAATCTAGCATGAAGATCCTCAGTCCATTCTCTATACTCCTTTCGCGTAACAACCTTATCAATAGCATTGTTTTGCCGTACTACTTCATTATTCTTTTTCTTGTCTTTGTATCTCTCTTCCTCTGTAGCATGTATATTTCACTTAATTCAACATTGTTTCTAGCCTCATGAATATTATTGGTCTGTTCCTTTGTATAAGACATGTTTTTCTCTTCGGATTCTTTATTTTCTCTAACAATTTTATTATTACCGACATCATCAACCTTCATTTGATCTTTATGTTTTCCTGATCCTTCTCTCACTTTCTCTCTTCGTATTTGTTCACTCAATACAAATTGCCACAGATATCTCACAATTTCCTTGTCAAATGGCTTTTTAAGGAAAAGATAGGCTCCATCGCCCAAAGTCTTCTTTGCAACGAGTTCATCGAATTCATCACATACAACTGCATAATTGTTCAAGAAGCTATCAATTAGAATTGAATTAAATTATACATTATATGTATAGTTAAATTAATGCTTATTTACTAAATTTTATTAACAGTAGAGATGGAAATGGGGCGGGGTGGGTTGAGCTTAACCTACCCCGCATAGCGATTTTTTTCATTTTCAACCCGTCCTACCCTGGCTCCAATAACAATTTTTTTTATTTTCAACCCACCCCACCTCGCATTGACCGGCCCAACATAACAATTTTTTTTGTTTTCAACTCGCCCGCTTAATATTTTAAATATTTTTTTAAATTAAGTTTGATGCTAGAAATAATATTCATAAATATAATTTATTTTCTCATTAAGTTGTAGTAATTTAATAAATAATGACTTACAATTTTATTTTATAGAGATCAATAAGGAAGTATGTAAGAAATCATATTAGTTGTGATTTAACCATATTTATTTACTTTCTTGAATATTTTAGTAACTGTCAAGAAACTATCTTAATAAATAATGTTTTATCACTCTTATAACATGTGAAAAGTTAAACTTAAATTTGAAGCCGCATAGACCCTTAACCCGCCTCGCCCCACATTAATTTTTAAAAAACCCACTTCAACCCACCCGTATCTTTCCCCGCCTCACACAACCTTAAAATCGCCCCGTCCGACACAGCGTTAAACCCGCCCCGCATCTGTTTTTCGCCAATGTCATCCCTAATTAACACTAACATTACAAAACAATTGTTTGTCATACAATAAATATAATAAGAATTAGCAACTAATAATTATGCCGTTTAACCACAAAATTCATTGCTAGTCCTATTTAACAATGTATAATTGGAAATCTATTTAGCTACAAACTACATAACAATGAATTTTATAGCTAATTCTTTTGTAGTGTATTAATTAAAATAACTGATTTTACGTATGGTAAATGTCATAAATAAAAGAATAGGATAAATACATACCGAGTGAAATTATATTTAACGCCTCAACTTGAGCTAAGAGGTCAACAAAAAGCAAATTTGATACATTGACAATCATCACATCAAATTTTTGCTTTCCTTCAAAGGGCATTGGCATTGTTGTTGAAGTTGTATCAACCGCTATAACTGTATCAATTCTCTTTGAAAGTTAGTGAACAAAATTGTACACAAAATTAATTATCATGAAGGTTATTATTTCTCATAAGAAAATTCATTTATAAAATTTTAGCTTGTATTGCAACAATTTAGTTTATGCAATTGCACATACAGATGATCAACTTATATTATAATTAATGTGAGCAAATATTAGACATGTTCACATAATAAAGCTTTATACCGTTTTATTTAGGATAAATAATTGAATTATAGAATAGAGAAGATCATATAGGAATCTATTATTAAAAAATCAATTCAATTTAATTAGCGAAAAAATTCAAGATGAAATGATTTAACACATAATTTATTTTTTTATTTAACACATATTAGATAAGGAACAATTAATGAATACTAACACATAAGTGAGAAATCAAACAAAGAAGAAGGGGAAACGCCATAAAACAGACTAAACTACACTAAAATTGTTAGTTATATACCTTTTTTTGCAAGTTGAAATAATTCTAAAGAATCATCGTCTTAAAATAATTTACGAGTACAATAATTATAAAATGAGTCATTCTTTTAGAATATTCTGAAAAGTTATCTATTGTCTTCACAAGTTAAAATAGAGAAAGTAACTGAATGACCATTAAGGTAGAGCAAAAAAAAAAGGATATTTGGCAAGTAGCCATTAAACTAGATTCAATTTTTTCCCTTTAAAATTAAGAAGAAAATTAATTAAAAAAAAATTGAATATGTGTGTATAAAAAGATATTAGTATAAAAATGAAAAGATACAATTTCTTTTTTAGAACTACAAAAGAAAAAAAAAACTCCTCGAAGAAAGCAATTTTCAATTAAACAAAATATAGGAAGGGAAATATTTTTATTTTATTGAAATCAAATCTCTTTATAATTTTTTGTCTACATCCGATAAAAATAATAATTATCTCAAGATCAATAATAATGATAGCCAGATCGATCTTATCTAGCCCTTCTTTTGGTTTTGCTCTCCCCTCCCTTACCCTAATCTCGTGCCGCCACCACCCTAGCGAACTTATTATTTTCAAAATGATTTATAAATTGATAAAAATAAAAAATCTACCCCTTCAAAAATTAATTTTGTGGAAATTACTTAATTTTCTCCTCTTACTCTATGTCATCCGAGACCAATTGATGAAGAAAAGTTTCCACCCCCTTTTTACAAAAAGATCAAATGTAAAACACAAGTGTAAGTTTATTAAAATAGTTAAAATTAACATAAAATTGTCTCCCTCCAGAGAAATCTCATAAAATTATCAAGTGGGGTAAAGCAAACTAAGTGTGTGATATGCTTATACTATATATGAATAAAAAAATAGAGAATCTAATTGATTTTTAAAACTGCACAAAATACATTTATTGGCTACAAAAATAATATATATAAGCATATAAATCGTGTTATAACAACAACGAAAAGAGAAATTCAAGATTTACAGGATACATAAATGAAATCTAAAAAGAAATCAAAGTTAAAATAACAAATGAGATAACAACTATCATATCAAATTTAGTTATATCAAACACCAAAGGTTATAAGTTTGCTATATATATTTTTTGAGATATCACCTTTATAGTTGTGAGACTTTAGCAAACCAGTCATCGTAGTGATAAACTCTTTGTCATCATCAATCAACATCACCCAAAATTCTTCGATCATACCATAATAGGGAGCAACCATTGAATTATCTATTTGTTCGGTAGTTTGAGAATTTTCTGCTTCGAACTTAACAAGGAGGATATACAAGAAAATATTTTTTTATGTAAAAGGAAAAATTTGTAGAGAATCCCTTAGCTCTGCTTAAATAGTACCTCTAATGATTAATATATATGTTTAGTGTTGACCGTACATATAATTTTTATTTGATCTATTTAATATTTTTCCTTTCTTGAGTCAAGACAAGGGTATACTTTTGACTTTTTTTTTCTTTTCCGATTATGAATTTAATATGGAGAGCAATATTTTCCTTTAAAAATCAATTTTCATTTTTCAGAAAAACATTTTCAATGATAAGAAGAAAGACTTGTGTCACTCATGGGTAATCATTTTCATTTAAAAGGTATAATAGTTACGTTCTTACTTTATCTCAATCGCTATAACCAAACTCATATATTATTATCAACTAGTATATTCAAAAGCTTCATAAAATATTATCTCCTTATCATATATATCATCCACATTGGATCATGATAACTTTGAAATTGATCTAGAAAATAACTTTTCAAGGTAAAATATATATATATATATATATTTGTATATCAGACACAACCTTAATAATTTTGTTGTAATCGATTGTCACTCCTCGAGCCTACACCCTGGACATGGCCGGCACTCGAGAACCATCGCTAGTCCCCAAGTGAATCCTTGGTCAGGCTGACTACTTAGCGGAAGACTTACTCAATCAAATAGGAACTGCAAATGCATAATTAAAATTTAAATCTAATTCAATACTCAATTTTGGTGGGAACCAAAATTGGAGGGAAAGCAAGCGGGCAGAACCAAAGGGGGAAATAAAAGCTTTTTTCCCCACTTCCCGCTGCATTCCTCTTCTTCTTCTCCTTCGTTCTTGCTTGCTTGCGTGTCTTTCTTCCCTTTCTCTTCATCTTCTTCTTCTTGTTGTTCGTACATTGTTGGTCTTGGCTGCTAGTCCTAGTGCTTCTTCTTCTTTAATCAGATTTAGTTAATCTAATCAGTAGACCAGATTTCGTTCTGTATCAATTGGAATTACTTCATAAGTGATTGTGTTCACACACCATTGTTTGGTAAGTAAGATTAATAGTTCTTTGAATCATTTATCATCATCTGGGTATAACCTACAATTTTTTCAATAATTTGCATTCGCGTTTCCAATAGATGACTATATATGTTGCAACAGTTTACTATTGGAATAGATTATATATAGTTTTATGTTGTAACAAAAAAGTTATTTCAATCGTAACATAATAGACATATTTTGCAAAATATAACTTATACAAGTTGCAACATATAACTTACATGTCGGAACAGAATAGCCATATATTGCAACATGTGATTTATTTGTCACAGCAGAATAGTTATATGTAGCAACATATGACTTACATGTCGCAACAGAATAGTCATATGTTGCAACATATAACTTACACATTTTGTTACAACATGTGATTTATGTATCGCAACAGAATAGTTATATGTAACAACATATTACTTACATGTCGCAACATAATAGCCATATGTTGCAACATATAACGTACACATGTTGCAACATGTGATTTATTCGTCATAACATAACAGTTATATGTTGCAACATGTGATTTATTCGTCATAACAGAAGAGTTATATGTAGCAACATATGACTTACATGTTGTAACATAATAGTCATATGTTGCAACATATAACTTACACATTTTGTTACAACTTGTAATTTATGTGTCGCGATAGAATAGTTATATGTAGCAACATATGACTTACATTTCGCAACAGAATAGTCATATGTTGCAATATATAACTTACACATGTTGCAACATGTGATTTATTTGTCACAATAGAACAGTTATATGTAGCAACATATGACTTACACATTTTGTTACAACATGTGATTTATGTGTCGCAACAGAATAGTTATATGTAGCAGCATATGACTTACATGTCACAACAGAATAATCATATGTTGCAACATATAACTTATAGATGTTGCAACATGTAATTTATTTGTCACAATAGTATGTAGCAAAATATGAGTTACATATCGCAGCAGAATAGTCATATGTTGCAACATATGACTTACACATTTCTTCATTAGTACTAATTAGTTTTTTAATTAATTTCTTCAGGTACAATAAATTGAGTGATTATTTGTAGGGAATGATTGTCATGGTGAATGGGTCGAGAAGAAAAATTGATACATTTAGCATTGGAAGGATGGTAAGAAACGGGGAGGGTGGGTAGGGATGACTATAGAAAGAAATATTTTGTATGATGATTTTGTGAATTTAGTCATCCAAAAATGTGGATTCAATTGTCAATTGAAAGATATTGTCATGAGTTACATTCCCAGTTTTTTTTCATAATGAGAAGGTCTTACCTTTTAAAATAACTTATCAGTCTAGTTTGCTTGTTTATTTGGGAGGAGTAGTGAGGCCCATAATAAGAGTCTACATGGATGAAAATCCTATCGATGAGGATCATAAGCTAGAATAAGACCAATAGCATATGTTAAATGATGAATTTGATGATGTGAACATGAATAATCATGATAATGGAATCAAAAAAGATGAAGTGTCGGACTTTGAGAGAAACAATCCTCCTACACCTATTATTGGCAACAACAATCCAGCTTCTTCTCAATCATTACGTGTGAATAATGTTTGAGATGATAAAACCGATTTTTATAAGGGAATGACATTCAAGAACAAGGAAGAACTAGTAAATTCATTGAAAATTGCTTGCTTGAAAAAAGATTTTAGACTGATAAAGGTGATCAATTCTCGTAATATGTTTTCTTTTAAATGTTCATATCCGGAGTGCAATTGGTGGTTGAGGGCTTTGAAATTTACAAGTAGCGACAAGTTTTTCATTAGAATCTATGAAAAGTACCATACATGTGGTTCATAGCATCTTACAAGCCATAATCCGCATGCCATGACAAAGGTCATAAGTAAGTACTTTGAAAATAGGTTTCCCAATGGTAAAGGTTCATCCACAAGAGACATGTTAAATCAACTTTGCACAGAATTGGGCTGTAAGGCAAGCTATTGGAAGATTTATAAGGGCATGAAGCATGCTAAGTCTTTGGTTAGGGGAACACATGAGCACGGGTAAGTAGTTTTTAATGTGTATCGTTATATGCTTGAAGTTGCAAATCCAGGAAGCAAGACGGCATTGTCACTCAATGAAAATGGGAGGTTCAGGTACTTCTTTGTACCATATGTGTCACACCTCGAGCCTACACCCCGGACGTGGTTGACACTCGAGAACCATTGTTGGCCCCAAGCAAACTCTTGGCCTGGCTTACTTACTCAGCGGAAGACTCTAAGCATTATTACAATGATCAAATACATTTTACACAACTTTTTAATAAAATAACTAAGAATGTTTAAAAGTCAAACATTCAACTTGGCCAAAATGGCAACTTAAGTCCTAAAATATGAAATGATAATGTAGAGACAATTGAATTACTAACTGTCTATGAAGCCTCTAAAACAAAGAGGGATGTCGGGACAAGACCCCCAATCATCCTAACAATGAAATACCGAAAGCAAAATAAAAGGAGTCCTCCGGAGTGAAAAAAGGCTCACCAACTGACTCTGAGTGCTCAACTGGATCAACGAGGTGTTGGGTGATGATCCTGGTTACCTGAATCTGCATCATAATAAGATGCAGGCCAACTGGCATCAGTGCATTGGATGTACGAGTATGCGAGTTGGAATGCTAAACATAACATAGGCTTGAAAAGAATTTGAAAGGAACACTTACCTTGACTTTACTCAACTCCTAAACAACTTAACTCAATATAAAACAATAAAACACATGCAATACATAGAAAGCTTTTAAAACAGTAGAAAGCAACATAGTTCGTTAAAGAAATGCAATAACAAACTCAACTTTACTCATGTAATAAAGTAATATAGTTTCTGTGGGAGTTTCTCTAACCGATAACCACCACTATGAGCCTAAGTGGTGATACAACGTCTTTCCCACGCTGCCAGAACTGTCCTATACTTTGTCATCATAGAGAACGCCTTAACTAAGTGGATCCACTAGTTTATGCTAAAAAACAACTTAAGGAGTCATCTAAAAAGTATGATCATTTACTACCTATAATGGCTACATGGTTTAGACTTGAGTTAGTATGAACTCGCATCCCCATATCGGTGCTCAATACTACTCCAAAAATATACTTAGCTCATATGTTTTTAAAACAAACTTCTTTCTTTGGTTTGAGATAATTACTCAAAACTTAGCTGAAAAGCTCTCTTGGAAATCAGTGTTTCCCTTTCTTGTTCAAATGTGAAAACATTTTAAACTCTTGGGAATACTTAGTTCCCTTATATCTTTTTGAGAAATGAACTCAACTCTTTACTATTTTCTTAACTCGAAACTTAAGTCTTAAAACAAAGTTAAAACGTTTGTGAAAGACTTTTGAAAACTTTATAAGTTTCTCTTGACTTGTTTCTCAACTTCTAGACTTGACTCTTAACTTTCCTTGAATTGAATTATGGATTCAAAGTTTATGATCTCATGTTTATGGATGATTTTATGATGTTTAGATGTACCTAAGAGTTTTGGAATCAACTAGAAAACATAGGTACATTGCTAAGGAACTAGTACGGAAAGTTGGGAAAGAAATAGGAAGAACTAGCGTCCCTGGCGCTCTGAGAGGCGCGGGGGGCCAGACCCAAAACTTCAGAACTGAAGTTGGGGCGCACTGGTAGGCGTGGTGCCCCAGGGTCTGGACTGCAGAGAAAACTTTGGGGTGAGCTAAGAGGCGCGGCGGTCACCCCCATTCCCAGATTTTCGACGAACTTCCTTGGTCGTTTTTCAACTCTAAACCCTCTAAAATCCAATGGTTATTTCCCCTAACATTTAGAATCAACTACACCCTCAAAATACATCAGATTCTACTCAAAATCACACCTAAAAAACATTAATCAAACTCAAGAAAACTTCAACAACACAATCCACAAGAATTCAAACGAATTTCATCAAGAACTCAAAGGACTTACTTCCAAATCTAATAAACTTCACTAAATTGAATCATGATTGGCACGTGGGCTAACTAACCCAACGCAATTTGATATCACATACCTCATAGGGATCACCCCTTGATGAAATCCACAAGCGAAATCCTTACGAACGACGATCTTGGCTCTTTTCTCCTTTCTTCTCCTCTTGCGTTCTTTCTCCAAAAACCCTAACTCTAATTTCAAAAGCGTAAACTGACCAATTTCAGTTTAGACCCTTAGAAATATTAGCAAAAACGAAATAAAATAATAGGGTAAGGAAAAGACCAAACTACCCTTCCAAAATCTAGATTGGACTTTCCTTATCCAAACAACCCAACTTCCAAAAGGAATATCTCACTCATACAAACTCAGAATCGCGCAAACTCAGCGGTATTGGAAAGATTATTCCAAGATATTTCCTAAGATATCTGGAAGCACACCTAACTCATCCTTAGCTAGGAGTTATGGTCATTTCAAGTTGACCAAAAACTCAACTTAACATACTTCACAATTTTTTCCAGATTTTTATATACTTTCCAAAAATGACTATTTCCAATCTTTAACTTCTTCCTAGTTCTTTCATTTAGCGAGATGTTACAATATTTCCCCCTTGGGAACATTTGTCCTTGAATGAGACTACTCTTACTAGGCTAAGGGTGCAACATCAATCATTCAGTTCAAACACCCAACAAGCAAATGCAAAAATAACATGTCAACTTATATATAATTACCAAGAAAAGGATTAGTACCTTAATTTGGAACTTCTCCGGATTCGAAGAGATGTAGATATCTCTTCTTCATGTCCTCCTCAGCTTTCCAAGTAGCTTCCTCAACAAACTGATTCCTCCAAAGAACTTTGACTGATGCTACCTCTTTTGTTCCCAACTTGCGAACTTGGCGATCTACAATCTGGACCGAAATCTCTTCATAAGATAAGCTATCTTTGATCCCAATATCTTCAGTTAGTATGATCAATGAAGGATCGCCCATACACTTCTTCAACATGGAGATGTGGAATACTGGATGAACTGCAGCTAACTCTTGTGGTAGCTCCAACTCATAAGCTACATTACCTACCCTTTTCGATATTCTGTAAGGGCCAATATATCAGGGACTAAGCTTCCCCTTCTTACCAAATCTCATAACACCCTGCATGGGTGAAACTTTTAAATACACCCAATCAGCTACTTCAAACTCTAACTCTCTTCTCCTAACATCAGTATAGGATTTCTGATGATTCTGTGCCGTTTTCAACCTTTCTTGAATCACTTTCACCTTTCCATAGCTTGATGAACTAAATCTGATCCTATCAACCTAGATTCACCAACTTCAAACCATCCAATAGGAGATCTACATCTTCTCCCATAAAGGGCTACATAAGGAACCATCTAGATGCTAGAGTGATAACTATTGTTGTAATCGAACTCGATAAGAGGCAGGTGATCATCCCAATTACCTTCGAAATCAATCACGCAAGATCTCAGCATATCTTCTAAGGTCTGAATGGTGCGCTCTGCTTTCCCATCTGTCTAAGGGTGAAATGCAGTACTCAAGTTCACCTTTGAACCCAAGCCTTTTTGGAACGACTTCCAAAACTGTGCAGTAAATTGTGCACCTCTATCTGATATAATCGAAACATAAACCCCATGAAGTCTTACTACCTCTTAAATATATAACCTGGCATAATCCTCTGCTGAATGGGTAGTCTTTACTGGCAAAAAATGGGTTGATTTTGTCATTCTGTCAATAATCACCCAAATCGAATCATCCTGTCTGCGAGACCTTAGTAAACCTGTGATGAAATCCATATTAATCATCTCTCACTTCCATTTCGGAAGTTCTATATTCTGAGCCAAACCACCGGGCCTTTGGTGCTCTACTTTAACTTGTTGGCAATTCATACACTTAGGAACAAACTCTGCAATGCACTTCTTCATGCTACTCCACCAATAAACCTCTCTCAAATTGCGATACATCTTTGTGGAACCCAGATGAATGGAATATCTAGAGCTATGAGCTTTCTCCATGATCCTGTTTTGAAGTTCATCCACCATTGGTACACACAATCTGCATTGATACCTCAATATACCATCTCCCCCTTGTTCAAAAGTCATAATTTTCTTCTTATGAACATTTGCCTTCAATTCAAGCAAAACAGGGTCTTGGTCTTGCTTCTCTTTTACTTCTGACACTAATAATGATTCAGCCCTATTCATCACCACTAATCCCCCCTCTCTGGAATCCATTAGTCGGACTCACAAGCGTGCAAGTCTATGCACATCTTTCGCTAACTCTCTCTTTTCTTCCTCAACATGGGGGGTACTACCCATAGACAACCTGCTTAAAGCATCAGTAACAACATTAGCCTTACCTAGGTGATAAAGAATACTCTCATAATCCTTGAGTAATTCTAACCACCTCATTTGTCTGAGATTAAGCTTTTTCTGAGTGAACACATATTGAAGACTCTTGTGATTAGTGAATACATCAACATGAACACCATACAAATAATGACGTCATATCTTCAAAGAAAATACTACAACAGCCAACTTTAAGTCATGGGTTGGGTAATTCTTCTCAGGAACTTTCAACTGTCTGGAGGCATAAGCTATAACCTTGCCATTCTGCATTAACACACAACCCAAACCAATTCTAGACGCATCACAGTACATAACAAAACCTTGTGTACCTTCTGGTAAAGTCAAAACTGGGGCAGTAGTCAACCTCTTTTTCAATTTCTGAAAGCTTTTCTCACAAGCTTCAAACCATTGAAACTTTACTGTTTTCTGAGTTAACTTGGTCAAAGAGGATGAAATGGATGAGAACCCCTCTACAGACCTTCTATAATAGCCAGCCAAACCCATGAAACTCCTAATGTCAGTTGGAGATGTGGATCTAGGCCAATTCTGCACTGCCTCTATTTTCTGAGTATCAACTTTAATTCCCTCTCCAAACACAATGTGGCCTAAGAATGCCACAGACTCAAGACAAAACTCGCACTTAGAGAAATTGGCATACAACTCTGTATCTTTTAAAGTCTAGAGAACTATTTTAGATGACTAGCATGATCCTTTTTATTCCTTGAATAGATTAGTATGTCATCAATGAAGACGATAAAAAACATATCTAAATAAGGTTTGAATACTCTATTCATAAGGTCCATAAACATTGTATGTGTATCAGTTAAATCGAACAACATGATCAGAAACTCATAATGACCATAACGAGTCCTGAATGTTATCTTGGGAATATCACACTCCCTTACTTTCAACTGATGGTAGCCAAATTTGAGGTCAATCTTACAAAAACAAGAAGCACCCTGAAGCTGATTGAAAAGATCATCAATTCTCGAAAGAGGATACTTGTTTTTTATGGTAACCTTGTTCAAGTGACAGTAATATATACACATCCTAAGGAAACCATCTTTCTTTCTCACAAACAAAATCGGAGCGCTCCAAGGTGAGATACTTGGTCGAATGAAACCCTTATCAAGGAGATCTTTCAATTGTTCTTTAAGCTCTTTCAACTCTGTTGGTGCCATTATATATGGTGGAATAGAGATAGGACGAGTATCTGGAAGAGCATCTATACCGAAGTCTATCTCTCTCTCAGGAGGGACTTCGGGTAAATCATCTAGAAAGACTTCTGGAAACTCTTTTACTATAGGAACTGATTGAATGGGAGGTATCTCAACACTCGAGTCATTAACTCGGACTAAGTGATAGACACAACCCTTAGAAACTAACTTTCTTACCCTAAGGTACCAAATGAAATGACCCTTAGGCACTGCTGAACTACTTTTCCACGCTAAAACTGGCTCATTTAGAATTTGGAACTTAACAACTTGAGTTCTACAATCAATGGAGGCATAACAGGCATGAAGCGAGTCCATACCTAGAATAACGTCAAAATCTACCATGTCTAACTCAATTAAATCAACCATGGTGTCTTTGTGATTAATGGAAATGACACAATCACAATATACTCGCTTATCTATAATAGACTCCCCAACAAGTGTAGAAACACAAAAGGGTTCACAGAGCTTCTCAGTAAAAACATCAAAACTATTTGCAACATAAAGTGTTACAAAAGATAAACTTGCTCCTGGGTCTAGCAAAGCATAAACATCAAGAGAAAAGACTTTGATCATACCAATGACAACATCTGGAGAGTTCTCTTGATCTTGACGACTAGTGATTTGTTCCTCTGCCAGTACCGAAAGTAGCTCCTCTAGGTGCAGCCCTGTCTAGTGGAGCAACTGGTGAAAATTGGGCTCTATTGCCCTGATTTTCACTACCTTGCATGTTCTTAGGGCACTCTTTCATGAAGTGACCCTCTTGTCCACACTTGAAACAACATGACTGGCCATCACGACACTTACCTGGGTGGGTTTTACCACACTTAGCATATGCAAGAGCTTAGTTACCTCCGTGTGCCACACTTTCCTGAGATTGTGCAGGTCTAGCTCTGAACTGCTGAGAATTCTGGCTATTATACTCACTTTTGTTTCTAGGTGCAGGTGCACTAGCAGATGATGGAGCAGGTCCCTTTTGCTTTTGCTGAAAGGACGAACGGTTCACATTACTTTTATGTTGCCTGGACTCATTCCCTGTCTTAGCTTTCTTATTTCTGAATTCCTCCATATCCCTCAGCTTCTCTTCCTCAACCTGTTGTATAGACCATCAACCTTGATATATTTATGTCCCTAATTTGCATTGCTTCCCTTCCCTCCTTGCTTAATAGACGGGACAACACAGCAACAAACAGACTCATTCTACTCCTCATATTCGCAACCATCTCCGGAGTATAACGGGATAGTTGGGTGAACTTCAACCCATACTCATGAACAATTAGTGACTCTTGCTTAAGGGTAAGGAACTCTCGTACCTTAGCCTCTTTGAGTTCTCGAGGAAAGAAACGCCCCAAGAAAGCCTTCTCAACACAAACCCAACTCGCAGGTGGTGCAACCTCAGCTCGGTTCTTCTTTCATTGATCAAACCAAATCCTAGTGACACCCTTCATTTGGTATGCAACTAGTTCCATCCTCTCAGTATCAGCAACGTGCTTAACATCAAATACCTTTTGTAGTTCCTCAATAAAATTCTTTGGATCCTCAGAAGTGCTCGAACCAGTGAAACTTAGAGGGTTCATCCTCAAGAACTCACGAATCCTTGAAGTGTCAGCCTCTTCTTGTTGAGCTCCTCTTTGTTGCCCAACCTGGTTGGTCACAGCTTGACTTAGCATCCTTATTGCTTCTCAGAACTCAGCATTAGTAACCTCTCCTTGGGGTTGCATTTCAGGTGCATTGGGTACCCCTTGCTCTTCAATATTATGTCTAGCATGACGACCTCTCATAGCTCTTCGTGGAGGCATGATTATCTGAAAACACGCGCAAGCACGAATTAGAAAGAAACTTTTTAGAGATTAAACTCTAACGCACGAATTGAGTGTGAAAGAAGTGAGATAATTTCCTAAGTGTCGCAGCCTCCTAATTATAGATATGGCACGCTTCACACCGATAACTAGGACTCTACAGACACGGCTTCATAGACTCCTTAGGACTCTTGAACTTTGGGCTCTGATACCAAGTTTGTCATGTCCCGAGCCTATACCCCGGATGTGGCTGGCACTCGAGAACCATTGTTGGCCCCAAACGAACCCTTGTCTTGGCTTACTTACTAGCAGAAGACTCTAAGCATTATTACAATGATCGAATGCACTTTACTCAACTGTTTAATAAAATAATTAAAAATGTTTAAAAGTCAAACATTCAACTTGACCAAAATGGCAACTCAAGTCTTAACATATGAAATGATAATGTAAAGACAACTGAACTATTAATTGTCTATGAAGCCTCTAAAATAAAGAGGTATGTCGGGGCAAGACCCCCGATCATCCTAACAATGAAATACTGAAAGCAAAATAAAATGAGTCTTCCGGAATGCAAGGAGGCTCACCAACTGACTCAAAGTGCTCAACTGGATCAACGAGGCGCTGGGTGATGATTCTGGTTACCTGAATCTGCATCATAATAAGATGCAGGCCAATTGGGATCAATACATTGAATGTAAAAGTATGCGAGTTGGAATGCTAAACATAACATAGGCTTGAAAAGAATTTGAAAGGAACACTTACATTGGCTTTACTCAACTCATGAACAACTTAACTCAATATAAAGAAATAAAACACATGCAATATATAGAAAGCTTTTAAAACTTAGAAAGCAACTTAGTTCGTTAAATAAATGCAATAACAAACTCAACTATACTCATGTAATAAAGTAATATAATTTATGTGGGAGTTTCTCTACCCGACAACCACCACTATAAGCCTAAGTGGTGATACAGCGTCTTGCCCACGCTACCAGAACTATCCTATACTTTGTCGTCATATAGAATGCCTTAACTAAGTGGATCCACTAGTCTATGCTAAAAAGCAACTTAAGGAGTCATCAAAAAAGTATGATCATTTACTACCCATGATGGCTACATGGTTTATGGAGACTTGAGTTAATATGTACTCGCATCCCCATATCGGTGATCAATACTACTCCCAAAATATACGTAGCTCATATGTTTTTAAAACAAACTTCTTTCTTTGGTTTGAGATAATAACTCAAAACTTAGCTTAAAAGATCTCTTGGAAATGGTGTTTCCCTTTCTTGTTCAAATGTGAAAACATTTTAAACTCTTGGGAATACTTAGTTCCCTTATAGATTTTTGAGAAATGAACTCAACTCTTTACTCTTTGCTTAACTCGAAACTTAAGTCTTAAAACAAAGTTAAAACGTTTGTGAAAGACTTTTGAAAACTTTATAAGCTTTTCTTGACTTGCTTCTCAACTTCTAGACTTGACTCTTAACTTTCCTTGAATTGAATTATGGATTCAAAGTTCATGATCTCATATTTATGGATGATTTTATGATGTTTAGATGTACCTAAGAGTGTTGGAATCAACTAGAAAACATAGGTACATTGCTAAGGAACTAGTACGGAAAGTTGGGAAAGAAATGGGAAGAACTGGCGTCCCTGGCGCTCTGAGAGGTGCGGGGGGACAGACCCAAAACTTCAGAACTGAAGTTGGAGCATGCTGATAGGCGCGGTGCCCCAGGGTCTGGACTTCAGAGAAAACTTTGGGGCGCGCTAAGAGGCGCGGCGCACCACCCCCATTTCCAGATTTTCGACGAACTTCTTTGGTCGTTTTTCAACTCTAAACCCTCTAAACTCCAATGGTTCTTTCCCCAAACGTTTAGAATCGACTACACCCTCAAAATACATCAGATTCTACTCGAAATCACACCTTAAAACAAGAATCAAACTCAAGAAAACTGCAACAACACAACCCACAAGAATTCAAACCAATTTCATCAAGAACTCAAAGGATTTACTTTCAAATATAATAAACTTCGCTGAATTGAATTATGATTGGCGCGTGGGTGAACTAACCCAACGCTATGTGATCTCACATACCTCGTAGGGATCACCCCTTGACAAAATCCACAAGCGAAATCCTTACGATTAACGATCTTGGCTCTTTTCATCTTTCTTCTCCTTTTGCGTTCTTTCTCCAAAAACCCTAACTCTAATTCAAAAGCGTAAACTGACCAATTTCAATTTAGACCCTTAGAAATATTAGCAAAGATGAAATAAAATAATAGGGTAAGGAAAAGACCAAACTACCCTTCCAAAATTTGGATTGGACTGTCCTTATCCAAACAACCCAACTACTAAAGGGCATATCTCACTCATACGAACTCGGAATCGCGCAAACTTGGCGGCGTTGGAAAGATTATTCCAATCCTACGATATCTGGTGCACATCTAAATCATCCTAAGATAGGATTTATGGTCATTTGAAGTTGACCAAACACTCAACTTAACATACTTCACAATTTTTTCCATATTTTTATATACTTTCCAAAAATGACTATTTCCAATCTTTAACTTCTTCCTAGTTCTTTCAGTTAGTTAGATGTTACAATATGCCTCTTGGATAATTGGTTTTCAAGAAATGAGAAAAGTAATAGCCTTTGATGGGACATTCATGAGGAGCAAGTATGAAGGAGTTTTGCTATCGGCGGTGGCACAAGATGCTGAGAATCATATATTTCCAGTGACTTTTTGTGTTGTGGACAAGGAATGCGATGCCTCATATGAATATATTTTTTAAAATATGAGAAGCTTTGCAGATGATACTGATGAGTTGTGCATTATTTCTGATAGGCATCCAAGTATTCGAAAGATGGTTTCGACTATCTACCCTGCATCTCATTATGGTTGTTGCATGAGACACCTTGGGGAAAATATTCGAAATTACTTTCACAATTCAAAGGTAGTGGCCCATCTTTATAAAGCAACAAAGGCGTACGATAGATGTGAGTTCAATGACCATTTCAATCAAATAAGAGATTTGGTACCAAAGGCGGCTAAAACTCTTGAACGTATTGGATTCCACAGATGGAGCAGGGCATTTTTCCCAGAAAATAGGTACATTATTGGCTATACCATCTCGTTTGAATTTATTGTAATTTTATGTGCTTTGATTGATTTTTATTTTTTGTTGTGTAGATATAACATTATGACATCAAACATCGCGGAGTCATTATTTAAGTATCCTCATTTGTAATATCATCACAAAGTGTATTAGAAAATATGTGATGATCACAAAATACCTAGTTATCTTTAGCTTTTATTTTCTTCATGCTTGTTAGTTATTCTTTCTTCCATCGTGTTACTGTTTTTCGGGTTTGATTTGCTTATTTCTGGTGAGTTCTTTCTCCATCTCTTCTTTGTTTGTTTCACCAGTGTTTTGGTGATGAAAAATTAGTGAATTTTCGTTACTTTTGAATTTTATACATGCATATTGACTGCATATAATCTATATTTTGATATGGATAAAATTGCATGTTTAGGAGTTGTAACAAACGTCACATCTTATAGAATAGAAGTAATATTTGTGTAGGTCAGGGAAAGACATCAAACTTTAGTACTTTTGATTAGTTGAATCACAAGCTAACCATACATAATTTTCGAGCTTCTCTCAATTTCAATCTTTTAATTTATTGATATTTATTTGCCCTTTGCAGGTATTCATCCTAATTTTCTTCATGTGTTTTGATTTTTGAAGTGATAAAACGATGTCTACTAAGTTGACGAGTTAGTATTGAAACCTTTGGTGAAGTGTAGTGAATTATATTTTAGCTATACGATAGTTATACTATGTAAAAATAATTGTGAAGAAAATTGCATCAACATCAATATGTTGATATTAAAAAGTTATGTGTTATTTTTCTTTGACCAAAAAGTTTATTTATTTATTTTTCTCTTTTTTGATATTTTTCCTTATTTTTCTTAAATAATTTTAAGAAATCATTTTCATAACTCACATCACTTCGTCTTGATGACTACTTTTAATTAGTAGTTAATAATATTATCAAACCTTTCATCTTTGAAATCTCTTGATGTGGAAGTTATATATACTCGAAATTAGGGTTGTTCATGGTTATGATTAAAAAATTAAATTGATCCTCAATCCTAATTAAACCGATTTAAAAAGTTGATATGTGATTTGGTTTGGTTTTAAATTTGGAAAATCAATACTATTTGGTTTAGTTTGGTTTTACTAAAACAATCGCAAAAATAACCAAATCGAATCGAGAAAGTAGATATATAAATATTATAATTATTAGTATATTATTCATAAATAAAATATAAATATTTTATTAAAATTTAATCAACTTAAGTATTTAATTTTACCATTTTCTCAAGCCCAAAACTTAAAGTTTAGCCCAACTATTACAACTTAAGTCCAAGTCCATCAAAATCCATTACTTTAGGGTGTGTTTGGTATGAAGGAAAATGTTTTCCCGGAAAACAAGTAGATTTTGGAATTATTTTCTCATGTTTGGTTGGTGAATAGAAAATATTTTCTGGAATTATATTTTTTAGTGTTTAATTTATGAATGAAAAATATTTTTGAGAAAATATCTTTTACTTTAGGGTGTGGGGGGTGGCGGGTAGGGGGTGGGGTGAAAAATTAAAAATTGAAAATTGAAAATATTTTTTTAAAACAAACTTAAAATTTTTTGGGGGGTGGGGGGTGGGGGGTGGTAGCGGGTAGGGGGTGGGGGCGGGGTGGGGTGAAAAAATAAAATTTGAAATTGAAAATATTTTTTAAAAACAAACTTAATTTTTTTTGGAGAGGGGAGGGGGGGTTGCGGGTAGGGGTGGGATGGGGTGAAAGAATAAAAATTTGAAAATGAAAATATTTTTTAAAAACAAACTTTAAATTTTTTATTTTATTTTGAGGGGGGTGGCGGGGGGAGGGGTCAAGCGTAGGGGTGAGGTGAAAATAAAAATTGAAAATTGGAAATATTTTTTAAAAACAAACTTAAAATTTTCTTCTTCTTTTTTTTGGGTGGGGGGGGGGGGGTGTCGGGGGTATGGGTAAGAGTGGGAAGAGTGGGTTAAAAAAATTAAAAATTGAAGTTGAAAATATTTTATAAAAAATAAGCTTTAAATTTAATTTTTTTCAACAAAAAAATTGTGATTTGAAGTTGGAGGAGAGTTTTGGAAAATGTTTTCCTTAATTTTTTAAGGGAAGTCATTTTCCTTAAATTTGAGAAAATGAGTTGATTTGGAAAACATTTTACCCAACCAAACATGAGAAAATTGGAAAATGTTTTCCTTCATACCAAACACACCCTTAGTTTTTACTTACCCTACCTTACATATGATAATCACTCTTTCTTTTAACTGAATCACTTTGTTAGTATACTAATAACTCTAGTATTGCTTAATTGAATCCAGAGTAGCTTTCATGTGGATTGTTCATGTACTAAGTGTATGTGTCTATCGAGATACGTATGTCCTCAAAAAATTTATTACTTTCAAACCAAAAAAACTGAATCAAACCAACAATAACTAAACCGACGGTTATTTTTTTCATTTAGTTTAGTTTGGTTTTAGAAATTTAAAAACCAACTAAATTAGTTTCATTTTGATTTTAATCAATAACCGATCCAAACCGAACTACAAACCCCCCACTCAAAACCAAGTAGTGCATAATGTTACTGACGTAATTTATTTATCATAATTCCTTTTTCTCATAATGTTACTGATCATCTTTGTCAATCATTTTGATGCAGGAAACTTCTTTTGCATTTTTGTCATCCTACTACTTATTTTTTATTGTCTATTATATTAGTTAGAAAATTGTTACAGACGTAATTTATTTATCATAGTTTTCTTTTATGTAATTCATTGATCTATTATTTTTCTTTTAATTTTTCCAATTTAATAGATGTAATTGTATTAACTAGTTTTTGGTGATTTATGAATGTGTTGTTTTTGAAAAACAGCTCAAGTGATTCTACTTTTCATGAAAAAAATGATATTTAAATTCTTAAAATAGAGGGAGTTCATGAAAAAAAAATTGTGAAATCATGTCAAATTATTAATATATAATAATAATAATAATAATTAAATTTACAATTAGAGTATTTAATAAATTTTTGAAATATATATTAAAAAAGCTATCAGATGATCATGTGAATGGTAACTTATAAGCTAAGTCCTCCCCAAGTTTATACAGTGTGGGAATATTCCTTAGGAGTATTCTAAATTTCACTAAGATTCATCTTACAAAGACCATTATAATGATTGAATATATTAATGATTTACCTTCGATCTCTTCGATTGAACCTACTCAAAAAGACAACAATAACTCTCTACTAACACACATTTAACATTCAAATCTACGACAAGAAGGAGTTGCTCAGATAGTGAGCATCCTTCATTTTCAATCTTAAGATTGTTCGTTCGAGTCATCAATCTTAAGATTGTGAGTTCAAGTCATCAAAAGAGCAAAGGTGGAAGCTCCTAGAGAGATGGGTACAAAAACAAAAAAAAATCAAATCTACTTCATATGAACATAATTTGAAATACAAATTTCATATATCATAAGAAAACAAAACGCATACATCAATTTGTCAAAACAACAACAACAAATTAATGAAACTCATTTCGCAACAATGATGATATGTCATTGTTTTAAAGTTTTTCAACACCTATTTAATTTAAATTTATTTTGCATATTCGAATTTAAGACACACTTCTTCAAAATATTATACTTCAATTATAACTATTATAAATTTTGAAAAATGTTATTGTACTATAGGTAAGAACAAGGAGTAAAAGCATAGCAAAAGTAATTTTGTCAACAAATTCTTTGTTGCATTACTCATTATTGTAAAACAAAAGCAAGTCAAAGACATCTTACACCAACCATTCACCAAATATATATCTATATTTAGCCATATATGTGCGCGAACAGTATAGGTACAATTCTATTCCTTCTTTGATTCTTCTCTCTCTTATAATTTCTCTGTAATTCGAGGGTCCTAGTGACGTATTTCTCGATCTAGGATGAGATTTATTTGATATGCATTATCTTTTGAATATTCCATGAATTTGTTGAATATTCGAGATGTCTCTTCAAAGGAAATATATTACCCTTTATATGTATGAGTTAGGGTTTAGGGTAGAGTAGCCTCTAAGAATTCTAATTGAAATCGAATACATCCTGTACAGTCCCAACTTAAATTGAATATATCTTGCAGAGTCCCACATATTTTCAATGTCTACACTATCAAATTAAAGGTTTTTGAGTCTTTGTATTTCCTTGTTGATCTTTACTAGTTTTTTTTTTTCATTTTCATTAGCAACCTATTGAGAAGGCAAAGCTCCTATATAGTCATCTTCATTTTCTAATTGTTTCATTTCCAGCAACATTTGTTTCATTTCGAATTGTTTAGGATCCATGGCCTCAACATACCTGATTATTTCAACAGATGACTCTAGGTGTGACTTCTTAGGTTGATGTAGAAATTGACCAAGTATTTGAACATTAAAGGCTATGAAATTTTTTGTATGCTGAACATTTGGAGGAATGAAGGGAACAACTTGTGAAGGAATAGAAGGAACATGTCCTTCATTGGAAGACTGGTTGTTTGGGCAATAATCAGAAGCTCAATTGCCCTAATACCTAATACCATGTTGATGTTGGATATTTTGTAATATATAGAGGTTTTTTAAATTGAATAAGCACATTTGTTCATTAAAGAACATGACTATTATAGAAAGTCATTTGTTCATGAAAGAAAATGACTATTATGAAAAGTCATTTGTTCAAAACATGATTGTTATGAAAAGTAATCTCTTAAGTTTTATAAATATAAGGACTCTCCAGAAGTAGCCTAAGAAAAATCTGCAAGTATATACAAGGGTTTTTTTGTATCATGAAGGGAATGACTTATATTTTTTTCCAGTATGTATACGAGCAATATCTCTTTAAGGAAAGTGATTCTTCATGCCTCAAAGTCATCTCCTTCTTCAACTATACTTTCTAATTTTTCTAACAGCTGACACTTGAGTTGTCAGAGATGAAAAATAAATGGTTCAGAGGAAGAAGAGAGCGTAAGATAAGAGAAAGAAAATATTTTTCATTTAATCACAATTGGTTTGCTTATTGTGGAAGCTATGGACAGTAGTGATGATTTAGTGAATAACTCGAACAAGATATACAAACAAAAGCTTTTGACGTCTCTTCTTTGGGGTTGAAGTCAATGGTCCATAGAAACACATATGTTTGTGGTGTATATCATTGTAGAGTGGACAGTTAACATATTTAGCAGCATCTGCTACAAAATCATCATACTTATCAAATCTAATCGATATATATCGACGTGAAAGTCATAAGATAAGTTTCCAGAAAAACACTTTTTAAAAAACAACTTCCATCATATCAAACACACATATTGAACAAATAAAGAGTAGCTAGAGTTGTGATTACAAAGTTATGTAGAAGCATAAACTGGATAATCAGAATAAACTTGACCAAACTCATTGTCATGACTAGGATAAAATGTGAATAAATTCCTAACAGAACTTACATGAAAACCAATATGAGCACAACAATAAGAAGTGTATCACATAAATGTTAAGAATACACAGAATATTCTGCTAAATTAAAATGCAGTATAATCATTCCCAAAATAATCGATCACATATACGATATATCACCAGTCAAACGAAAAGTTATGTATGACAGGGTAAATATGTTCGATACTAAACAAAACAATAATCCCAAGTCAAGAACTCAATAAAAGCCTGCAATCTAATACCGACCATTAGTTCCAAATTAAAAAAATAAAAATAAACTACCAACCCAAGTCATATCAAACAAAATAATCTCCAAAAACATGAAACATACAATTTCTATTTGAGAAAACAACCTTTCCACTACAAAGAGACTAATGAGAGTTGTTGTTGATAGTCTCGATAGCATTGGATCATCATATTGATGATTTGTTAGAGTGATTTTCTATTCTTGAGAACTGGACATTGATGCTCCTATCACCTGTATATGTAAGTTTAAGGTAAACTTTAGAGGAGATTATGGGTGTGACAAATAATATTTTCTTGAAAAATAAGTCATTATTAAGTTTTAAAAGAATATCACTATGGAAAACTTTTTTTACTAAAGGGGGGAAATGACTACTTCAAGTATATATAATAATCTTTTTTTAAATTCTAAAAAAATTCATTCAAAATACTACCTGATTTGCAAAGGGTTCGTTTGATTCGAAACAAGTATATTAAGATTATAGTCTCCACCAAACATAGAAAAAATGGAATTTAATCTCACGTCTGATACAGATATAATACAAAAAAATGATTTGAAATTGATACTAATTTTAGCTGGAACCAATAATCAAACACAGAATATATGTAATACCAAATTAGATAGAAGCACTAACCTGATCATCAGAGTAAACTTGATCAAACTCATTATCTTGTTCATTAGGTAGGTTAGCACTTGGAGGTCCAAGATTCTGGAAGAGATAATCCATGTTATTGAAATTTAAATATGCATCACAAATTTATACTAATTTTAGCTAAAACCAATAATCAAACACAGAATATATGTAATATCAAATTAGATAGAAGCACTAACTTGATCATCAGAGTAAACTTGATCAAAATCATTGTCTTGTTCATTAGGTAGGTTAGCACTTGGAGGTTCAAGATTCTGGAAGAGATAATCCATGTTATTGAAATTTAATTATGCAGCAGAATTTTCATTCTCATTCAAATTACTCCCTTCAACATAATTCACATATGATGCCACAACAATATTTCTTGGACCAGACATGATTGGTTCACCAACATATTGTTGGGAATTTGCATTCGTATTTGTTGCTCCCAGACTATTAATAGTAACATTTTCAACATAAGTATCAAACATCATTACACTACTTGAATAAGTTGTCACATTGTCCGCAAAGACATTCAAGTTGTAGTTATTAATTATTGCATTTCCAGTGTATAGTGTCTACCTGAATATGTTGCTCCCTGGGCCACATTGAGATCAAAGTTATAATTTTTTTCAGTATGATTATCTTCATTGTTAAGTGTCATAGCAGGCCTAAAATTAGTATTCCCAATAATTGAGTATTATAGTCCCTGTGAACCCAACATTTCAAATAATAGTTCATGTTGTTGTTGTAGTCCACCACTAACATCAGTTTGGGGAGACAAAAATAAATTATTAAATGAATTGTTAATGTTAAGGTAATGAGGTTGAACCTGAAATTGTGGGCGGCGGAGTTGTTGTTGAATTGAACTCTCTTCTCGAGCAAAAGTATTTTTGGTATTGTGAGTAGGAAATGGGAACTCTGGGCCTCTTTGAATTTGATATGGGTTCCATTCTTGATTTGGTACATTTGCTTGAAGATAAGGCATTACCCCATATTTTCGAAAGCTACTTTTTGTTTCATGAAAAACACTTGTGGATCGCTTTATTGATAGGTGACGAATATATTTTCTCTCTTCTGGAGATCTCCAATTGTTGCTACGACATTTCTGAGAGGTTATAAGAAAAACATTTTAAAAAGAGATAGACATGTTATTTAGGTGTATTTGAAATGACTGGAGTCATTTATAAAGAAAAATATTTTTGGCATTTGATAATTAGTGAATGATAAAAATCTTTTGAAATAATATGAAATAAAGATTGATAGTAATATTATTCCATTGAACTATAAAATAATAGAAATTGAAAGCGAATAATTAACTTCTATCAGCAAACATGTAACAAAAGTCTATCGCTCATCCTTTTTAACGAGTGAGTGTTTTGACAAGACTTTCAAGTACTACAGATTGATAATACATCTAATAATTTACTGACAAAAGTGAAATATAATTAAATGTTTTCCTCCTTTGGATACAAATTAAAATTAAAATAGTTGCGATAAAATAACTCAAAACCCTTTGATGAAAAAATTTGTCCAAGGAAAACATTTTCTAGCAATCAGATACGAGAAAAAAATTATTTAATTTTTTAATTTTTTATTTTGCAAAATAATGTTCTCCATACTTCACACACACAAATTATACATAATTTACCACTTACTGTTATTTTTTAAAGATGTACCTGCAGGTGGCTTGCAACTTGCATCCTAGTAAGACCAGGTAAACTCATTCTTTCAAGAATCTCCTTGGGGTAACATCCTACATAATCCATAAGAATGTAAATTTAATTTAATAACTATAATATTCTCAGATCAAGCCGCGATATATCTAAATAAGAAAATCACTATGCTTTAATTCTAAATAAGTGGATGTTAGCTATACGTATAAAACAATTGTCAAAAAAAAATATTATTAGTGAAGTAAACTTACGTTCTTCCCCAAGTTGGTGTACAGCTTGCATAAATCTGGCATGAAGATCCTCAGTCCATTCTCTGTAGTCCTTTCGCCTAATAACCTCATCAATTGCATTGTTTTGCCTTTCTCCTTCGTTATTCTTTTTCATGCCTTTTGTACATCTCTTCCTCTGTAGCATGTATTTTTCACTTAATTCAACATTGTTTTCAGCCTCATGAATATTATTTCTCTGTTCCTTAGTATATGACATATTTTTCTCTTCGGATTCTTTATTTTCTCCAACAATTTCATTATTACCGACATCATCAACCTTCATCTGGTCTTTATGTTTTCCTGATCCTTCTCTTACTTTCTCTCTTCGTATTTTTTCACTCAAAACAAATTGCCACAAATATCTCACAATTTCCTTGTCAAATGGCTTTTTAAGGTAAAGATAAGCTCCATCGCTCAAAGTCTTCTTTGCAACGAACTCATCGAATTCATCACATACAACTGCATAATTATTCAAGAATCTATCAATTAGAATTGAATTAAATTATACATTATATGCATAGCTAAATTAATGCTTATTTACTAAATATTATTAACATTAGAGATGGAAATGGGGCGGAGCGGGTTGAGCTTAACCCGCCCCTTATAACATTTTTTTCATTTTCAACCTATCCCGCCCTGCCCCGCTCCGTATAACATTTTTTTTCATTTTCAATCCACTCCGCATAATATTATTTTCATTTTTAACCCGCCCCGCCCCGCATAATATTTTTAATATTTTTTTAATTTTAAGTTGCTAATTCTTTTATTAGTTGCTAATCGTTTGTCATATACTAAAAATAATAAGAATTAGCAACTAATAATTATGCCACTTAACGAAAAAATTCATTGCCAATTTTATTTAACAATGTATAATTGAAAATCTATTTAGCTACAAACTACATAACAATAAATTAATAGTGAATTTTATAGCTAATTCTTTTATAGTGTATTAATTAAAATAACTGATTTTACTGATAGTAAATGTCATAAATAAAAGAATAGGCTAAATACATACCGAGTGAAATTATATTTAAAGCCTCGGCTTGAGCTAAGAGGTCAACAAAAATCAAATTTGATAAATGGACATTGAGGATCATCACATCAATTTTTTGCTTTCCTTCAGAGAGCATTGGCATTGTTGTTGAAGTCGTATCAACCACTATAACTGTATCAATTCTCTTTGAAAGTTAGTGAACAAAATTGTACACAAAATTATCATGAAGGTTATTATTTCTCATAAGAAAATTCATTTATAAAATTTAGCTTGTATTGCAACAATTTAGTTTATGTAATTGCACATATTGATCAACTTATAAATAATCAATGTGAGCAAATATTCGACATGTTCACATAATAAAGCTTTATACCATTTTATTTAGGATAAATAATTGAATTATAGAATAGAGAAGATCATATAGAATTATATTATTAAAAAAACAATTCAAATTAATTTGCGAAATTTTATAAGTTGAAATGATTTAACACATAATTTTGTTTTTTATTTGAGATATATTAGATAAGGAACAATTAATGAATACTAACATTGTAATTGAGAAATCAATAAAAAAGAAAGGAAAAAGCCATAAAACAGACTAAACTACACTAAAATTGTAAGTTATATAGTACCTTTTTTTGCATGGTGAAATAATTCTAAAGAATCATCGTCATAAAATAATTTACGAGTACAATAATTATAGAATGAGTCATTCTTTTAGAATATTCTGCAAAGTTATCTATTGTCTTCACAAGTTAAAATAGAGAAAGTAATTGAATGACCATTAAGGTAGAGCCAAAAAAAAAAGATATTTGGCAAGTAGCCATTAAACTAGATTCAATTTCTCCGCTTTAAAATTAAGAAGAAAATTAATAAAATTAAAATATTTTTAAAATTCGAACATGTGTATATAAAAAGATATTAGTATAAAAATGAAAAGATACAATTTCTTTTTGTAGAATTATTAAAAAAAAACTCCTCAAAGAAAACAATTTTCAATTAAACAAAATATAGGAAGGGAAATATTTTTATTTTATTAAAATCAAATCTCTTTATTCTTTTTGTCTACATCCGATAAAATTAATAATTATCTTAAGATCAATAATGATGATAGTCAGATCGATCTTATCTAGCCCTTCTTTTGGTTTTGCTCTCCCCCCCTTACCCTAATCTTGTGCCGCCGCCACCCTAGCGAACTTACTATTTTTAAAATGATCTATAAATTGATAAAAATAAAAAATCTACCCCTTCAAAAATTAATTTTGTGGAAATTACTTAATTTTCTCCTCCCACTCTATGTCATCCTAGACCAATTGATGAAGAAAAGTTTCCACCCCCTTTTTACAAAAAGATCAAATGTAAAACACAAGTGTAAGTTTATTAAAATAGTTAAAATTAACATAAAATTATCTCCCTCCAGAAAAATCTCATAAAATTATCAAGTCTTTGTGAAACATTATATACATCTTTGTGGGGCAAAGCAAATCAAGTGTGTGATATGCTTATACTATGAATAAAAAATAGAGAATCTAATTGATTTTTATAACTGCACAAAATACGTTTATTGGCTACAAAAACAATATATACAAGCATATAAATCATGTTATGACAACAACAAGAAGCGAAATTCAAGATGTACAGGAAACATAAATGAAATCTAAAAAGAAATCAAAGTTAAAATAACAAATGAGATAACAACTATCATATCAAATTTAGCTATATTAAACACTAAAGGTTATAAGTTCGCTATATATATTTTTTGAGATATCACCTTTATAGTTGTGAGACTTTAGCAATTCGGTCATATTAGTGACAAACTCTTTGTCATCATCAATCAGCATCACACAAACTTCTTCGATCATACCATGATAGGGAGCAGCCATTGAATTATCTATTTGTTCGGTAGTTTGAGAATTTTCTTCTTCGACCTTAACAAGGAGGAGATACAAGAAAATATTTTTTGATATAAAAGGAAAAAATTGTAGAGAACCCTTAGCTCTGCTTAAATAGTACCTCTAATGACTAATAGATATGTTTAGCGTTGACCGTACATATAATTTTTATTTGATCTATTTAATATTTTTCCTTTCTTGAGTCAAGACAAGGGTATACTTTTGACTTTTTTTTCTTTTCCGTTTATGAATTTAATAGGGAGCGCAATATTCCTTTAAAAAATCAATTTTCATTTTTCAAGAAAACATTTTCAATTATAAGAAGAATGACTTATGTCACTCATGGGATATGAGTGGGTAATCATTTTCATTTAAAAGGTATAATAGCTACGCTCTTACTTTATCTCAATCGCTATAACCAAACTCACATATTATTATCACTAGTCTATTCAAAAGCTTCATAAAATATTATCTCCTTATCATATCATCCACATTGGATCATGACAACTTTGAAATTGATCTAGAAAATAACTTTCTCAAGGTAAAAAAAAAAAATTAAAAAAAAAAAAAAAAAAA